>QLPD01000540.1:0-34249 GCA_003314085.1 Hymenopellis raphanipes
GATCTTGTCGATCAAGTCCTGATAATATCCGTGAGTTTTGACAAGAACAGTCAACGAACAATCATCTTACTTTGATGCTAGGCTCAGTGCGGGCCCCGGAAATCTTCCGCCTTTTAGGCCGGCGCTCGTCTGCAGGCAATGTCGTTTTCCTCTTGCCCAGAACATCGTTCTCGAGTAAGGGCAATCTCTGAAGAGCGTCGAAGGTCACAGCAAGATCCAACGCTATCATCAGTCCTCCGTAAGACGGCTCCTTGCACGAACGGATGTCAATCATGTCGGACAAGAATAACGTTTGACTTTCGCGGTGACGAACTCCAATCCGAACAAAGTTCCCGCAGTCAAAAACGATTGTTGATGCGTCGACTTTGACGGCGGTGACCCAGGCCTAACACACTCAATGAGTGGAACGTCCTATAATCAACGGGAGTACATCACCTTTTGCACATAATCTTCGCATTTGGGAGTATATGTCCCATCCCTGTCGTCCGCTGTTTCGATAGGGCGGACATCTTTAGGCGGCGGGTTGGCTTTAGGCCGTTCGCGGCGGCTTCGGCGTGGTCCTTCTACAATTGGGAGTGTCCATAGCGTTGTTGAGGCATCGAGAGGCTGAGGACGGGGTATGGGAGGAACATTGTGTGAAAAACGCGAGTTCAACTGCCACGGAAAGGCTTCCATGGTCGCGAGGGTTGACATATCTTCCATGAGCGAGGCGCCATCGGTGCAGAACACCATGCACGAGTTCAGCTGGTAGAAGTTCTTCAAAAGATGCTTGATAGTAGTACGATTCTTTCGGTTAAAACGGTCAAACCACTCTGTGGGAAGAGGGAGCACCCCAAAAGCCAGGTTCTGAGAGGCGAATTCCTCTTGTATAAGAGTGGGTCTGAGATGAGCTGAGGGATCCATCCAATGGAGGACCGACATCAGTTCCCCCTGGGAGTTGTGGATGAGAACACTACTGTAGTCTTTCGATCGCATACTCACATAACGCGTCACGCAGGCCTGTGAAATGAAGATCCAGGTACAGCATAACGCATCACGTACTCCAAAAGTCGCTAGTGTTCGCTTAAATAGGGAATTTTTTCGCTCCGGCAGCAGCCGGAGCGTCCAAATAAGGAAATTTTCGACGTGTCTAGACTCCGTGAAGATGTTCGCTACATCTTCACAACCATAACGCGTCACAGGCCGTGAAGATACGGTCGAAAGACTACAGTAGATGCGACCTGCATAGAAGCCATGTTTACGCCGGAGCTTCAAAGACCGGTAATGGAAGGTGCGTCAGCTCCCCTGACCCAATCATATGAGGAACCCGATTCAATGTAAAAGTGCATATCATTTAGGGCGTCGAGTTGTTCCGAAAAAGAATCTAAAGCACGGTAGAGATCGACCACCAAGGAAGGAAGGAGTTTTACGCGCTTTAGAATCAAGTTTTGGGAAATATGGGAGTCCAGGAAGTGCAGAGGCGGTGATAGGATAGGAGGGGAGACTGATTCGTTCCTCTCAATAGAAGGAGGATTGAAATCAAAGAGCAGCTGCCGTTGAGTGGGTAAAGGATCTCCTGGGGGGGTCTCCTCAGTAACTGCAGGAGGACTCATATCCAAGGCGGGATTCCACAGTGTTGGAGTGGGCATTCGTTCGACGCCACGAAAAGAAAACCAACTGATCATGTTTGATCTCAGGCTGGAGGCGGATCCGGGTAGATGATGACCGAACTCCATCAGCAGGGACGTCTTCCTGCCTCATACCCGTTGCGACGTATAGTGGACGGGGGTTCCCAGCACAGCTTCTGGACCGTGATTCTTGTTCGAGCTATGGTTTACGCTTCAGCGCGTTCAGTAAGAAGTTGATTGCCTTCATGTATATTGATCTCCGACTCTCTCTTTCCATCCGAGTCCTTTGGCGATGCAGTAGGATTCCATGGCTTCAACCAATTCTTGCTTGCCACGAATCCCGTTTTTCACTTTGAGAGACAACATTGATAGCACGGCACTTGGTCGTCGCACCCTCAAATCAAACCATGGCTCGATGCGAAACATCCTAACCCCGTCGACTACAACGCAATGCATTAGTTCGACCAGGTTATCCTCACAATTAGGCGCACAGCGATCTTCTATATGGGTTACACATCAATTATAGCACCAAAGAAGTCTATCTGGTAAGCTATGATCTAAATCCGGCTACCACTCGTCAAGTAAGGATCGTCCATCAACACCTCGTACATCCAAGGCCAGCCCCCTCTGCGCGAGCTCCTTGAGTACGGTAGCAGCATCACTACGAACATCGTTCAGAGGCCGCATTGAAACAGATTTCAACACGCCTCTATTCCACAAGGACGAAATCGTGCGCACAACACCACCGGTCTCGAAAGTCTGCCACACGTCGAGGTATTCGCTCGAAGAGAATGTAAAACTCTCAATCGGACGATCTTCCAAGATAACTGAAGCCCTACGGAACACCTCCTCAAGATCCGCATGATTCCTGAGGTGCACCGTGAGGTTTTCTAGCGATGTGGCATATTTGAGGAAAGTCGCCAACGCAGTGGATTCGCGTTCATGGAAGGCGTAGACAAGCAGGTTGAGCGTGTGAAGCGACTGACCAACGCCAAAAGGAAACCGATCGTCACAAAGTGATGAGAAGAAATGCGTATCGAGGGTGAGCTCAGTCAGCTTGGGAAGACTGATGCTACAGAGAAGGGTCGGTATCGTAACGGATATGTAGGGCCGAAAGGAGTCTTGCAACATCAATTTCCGAACCTCCACGGGAGGCATTCGGATCGGCCGTATCGGCGAAAGCTCTACCAACAATAGAAGGCTTGCGGAGTCCAATGTCCTCCCCAGGCGGAGGACTTGGAGAGCCCCTATGATATCAACACCCCCTTGGTGAACAAAATGCCGTACACGGGATAATAGAACTGGGAGGGTAGTCAGTAAGACCGCAATCTCATTGTGCAGTGTCAGCTTATCCAACTGCGCCACCTCATCGAATGCGTCAATAAGAGGCATGGGATGACGCCCATGGATGTCTATCGCCAACATCTTCAAGCCCACCAAGGCGGACTTCATCTCGGTGAGGATGAGGAAGTCGCGTACGTTTAGCGATAGGCAAGCATATCTCCAGCGA
Source organism: Hymenopellis raphanipes (assembly GCA_003314085.1). NCBI lineage: Eukaryota > Fungi > Basidiomycota > Agaricomycetes > Agaricales > Physalacriaceae > Hymenopellis > Hymenopellis raphanipes. The sequence goes on from QLPD01000540.1 coordinate 3,118, forward strand.
GAACACGTCTGAAGGATCAACGGCATGTAGTGTGGGGATAGTGGGAGCAGGCTATGAAGCGAGATCGATAATGGAAAACGTCGGACATGCTTCATGAGCTCCATGAGTAGAGGAACACGTTTTATCGATTGCACGGGACGAGAGTCGAAGGAAAGGACAATATTTGTCCAGCAGGGGGGATAGTTAAGGACGGCGTGGCGCCACTGGCGACATACATGGGAGAAAGTCCATGAGGGATGTCGCATGGACAAAGAGTTGACGACCTCGGGAGATAGGAGATGCTCCAGCGTCACTTCGGGGTCTCCCACAGCAAGCTCGCAGATGCGGTCGATGATTTCGTGAGGTATCATCCGTATGGGGTGAAGGACGGTGTCCAATGCTGCGAGTCCTTTGGCAACTTGCACAGCGTCTGCTGTCTGTAAGGCAGGCTGCGGTGTCAGAGATTCGATGTTTTCTGTCAAGGATGCATGATGGACGCGTGCTAAATCCCAGAACGCTGCCAGATGACGGCGCACATCATCGGTTGGCGCATCATTGGAGTTTAGAAGGGTTTGGATGGCAGACGACTCAACCAGAGCCGCGAGTGCGTGACTAAGGCTTTCCGCCTGTATGTCCATGAAGCTTTAGGACTGTCCTTGAGGAATATAGCAACTTCAATAAGGATAACGAGTGCTCACGAGATATACAGATGGCAGTCAAGTTGCAATCAAGCGTCCATCAACTTAGGTCCATCAACCGAGTCACGCTAATCCCATCTCCATTTGGAACGTTCAACATCAGGGCACCACTCGAGGCTCTTTGCCGCCCTCTACTTAACTCTTGCTGTTGCCCAGCCATGTACACTTCTAGTACTGAGCTACTCGCTATAACCTCGCGCTCTGCCCGAAGTCAGGACCTGAACTCCCACTTGAATCTTGAGGGCCTCAAAACTGCCGTTTCTAGAGCGACGGGTCTTTGCTGCACTGGCTTGAAAATAAAGGCAGAAGGTTAGTTAAATGCTTCTATTAGGCGTTGGAGTGCTCACTCTGGAGTCTATTATAGGCGGATTTCATCGAGTGAGTCCAACACTTTTGAATGACACGCTTGTTAACGGCTCTCAGGTCTATTTCGCACAGTTCCGGGGAGGAGCGGAATACTGTAGTATTACTACCATAGGTTCGCGTCATAGGTCACGAGGCCTCATGATGCGAACCTAATTGTAGTTGGTCACTAGGTCACAAGGGGTTGTGAACATGTTCAAAATTGGTCACAAATTTGACTTTTATCTAAATTTTGCTCCTCTAGCCCGTTTTTAGCAGTTTTTGCTCTCATTTTATCTTATTTAGTATGAAAATGGTATAATTCTGCTATTTAAGTATATTTACAGCTGAAATTAAGCCTAAAACTGGGTAAACCTGAAAATCTTAGTGAACATAAAAATTTTAGGTCACACACTTTTGATAAGTATGAACATGCCATCCAACATGTTCATGAGGTCACAGGTCACAACCCATGAACCTATGGTAGTAATACTACAGTATGTAGCTCGTGTTGCATTTGACATATCCGAGTATCGTAACATGCACAAGATGGAATCTGAGGTAATACTCTTCGCTTCAGTTAGTCCGAATGTTTCCCCCTCATCGTCATTCAGGTCGCCACAATCGCTTGGTTGGCTCGAAAGACCAATACTGTACTATTATGACCTTGTCTTCATGGGGCGTTATGCGTTATGCATACTCTTCACAACTGTTGCTCTTCATTCAGGGTCTAATTTCCTTATATGGGCTGGCGGGAGCGGCGGCGGCAGCCGCCGCGCCAGAAAATTTCCTTTTTAGGCCTTACCTCGGTCCAAATTTTGGGCGTTATGCATTATGGTACCCCCGACTCTTCATTTCACAGGCCGCCGTTATGCGTTATGCGAAGATGAGGTCATAATAGTACAGTATCCCAGTTCCGATTATTTTATACCACGACCCGACGGTCAAAAACGAGGTCTGTGCACCCTTCATGATCATGGAAAAGGTCGCGCACTTTGCTTGATTAACACTGTCGTTGCTGAATCTCTGCGCAGGTGCGCGACATGACGCTGGACAAGAGATGGCAAACGATGTCTCTCGCCGACAAGCATGTAGTCGTCAAATCGTATGCCAGCATTGTTGTTTCCCTTGCCCAGACGCGCTTCGACAAAATCGGGAGCATATACTGTACTGTTTCGACCGCAAGTTCGCGGGGCGTTATGCGTTATGCCGCGAACTTACAGGAACTTAGTTCGTTGCCAGGTACAACGCGTGACATTACCATATTTGGACAGGTCCGCCGGAGGCGGACCCGAAAAATTGCTGTTTTGGGCGATGCAGCCCTGAATCCAAGCCCCGTTACGCGTTATCTTAAGCTCTAAGTTAGGTTCTGATGGCCGCGTGACGCGTTATGCGAATTTGCGGTCGAAACAGTACAGTACCCTTCGTCCAGCACGGCTTCCGGGGTGGTCATTGGACCAATGCTCCCTCCCACCGTCCCTTGGGCTTTCACGCCAGATATCTCTCTTGATTCAGGTCCGTGGCATACGGAGCGCGAATACTTCTTGGCTTGCATCTCTCGAGAACGCTCAGGGGCCGCCGCTCACCAGTTCGAGCTGGAAGAGAAATGGTGTGATGAAAATATTGCAGTACTTGGATGGGAATCCATTCTCTCCGGTTATCTCGCAGTCTACGACCGACTCACGCAAGTTGTCTCTTATCTCCCTGGACTCGACCTGCGTCTTCCCGACTCCTTCGGACCATTTGCCCTAGTATACCCCGATCCAAACAGTCGAAACATTATGATATCTGCAGACGATCCCTCTCAGCTGACATTACTGGACTGGGAGTTCAGCCGTACCGCCCCGCTGTGGGCTTTGACCACCATCCCCGAATTTATATCTGAAGGTGAAGATGTCGTAGATCCATCTTGCCCAGAACTTCGCCAGGTGTTTAAGGCCGAGTGCGAATTGCAGTTTCCTGACCCAGCGTTTTGGAGGCTCCAGCGAGACAGAGCTGATCTAATGATTGCGCTAGAGAAAGCATGTCAGTCGGTCTGTGTTTTAATCAGTCCCGCGACGATAGTCTACCTTCTGGACCAGGTTCTCATAAAGTGCAAGGATATTAGGGTACCGTAGACAGCTTCATATGATGTAGACGAGCTTGAAACACTTGTCGGACGGCGCCGGCGCACCCTCCAAACTTGAAGAAAATTAAAATACTGGATTTCATTGCACTGTAGTATAACATTCAAGTCCAAGAACGAACAAGCAAACTCTGCTGTCTTCGTTTAAGAGTGCAACACCGATCTGAAAGGTACATAAACGTTATGATACGGAACAAGCAGAAAGCTCGACTTACCTGCCTTGTCGCGTGATATCGAGACGATCCCGGTCAACTGGTGGTAAGTTTAAAAGGGTATCGTAATCGTCTTTATCCATGAGCTTTTGATGCACCGGGTAGGGCATCTCAAGCCAAACATGCACTCGTAAACTGGTCAAGACTTGAGCCCTATGCGGCGCCTTCAGCGTCGACAAAAGACTGCGAATATCCCACCCCGACAATATAGGCCGCGTATAGTTTCGCGTACCATACATCCGGCAAGTCGTGTACCACCGGTTGACTACAATGGTCACGCTCTTCAGCCGATCCATTCCAAACGACTCCCGGGATAGAAACCTAAGGCAATCACCGAACCCATCGACATTGTCGCCTACGAACCTCATGCAGAGCGTCTCCAAAGCGCCGCATTCCTCGGCGAGATACTGAAGCACCGATGCAACCTTTTCACGAAAATCGAGATCCCAATTCAAGATGGAGAGCGATGTGATGCTTCGCTGAGGAACATCGTAATATGATCGAAAACGCTCGTCTTCTCCGTGCCATTTAGATGAACTGACAGCTCGTCCAAGGCTGGCATCCTCATGCACCCAACCGGAATGTGCGACGTGACGTACAGCTTCCGCACTTTCGGCAGTACCACAACAATATCCGGGTCGTCTGGAAGATCAATGGTATCGCCTCGATAATCTCTCTTGAAGACGAGCTTTAGGTCCTGCAATTGGGACCTGTCGATAAAGGAGAATAGATCCTGGCGAATATGCGAGTAGTCCTCAACAGACATATCCAACTTCAAGAGCTGTGTCCACGGAACACGAAAGAAGGCGTATGAAGCGCGCGTGAGGGAAACGTTTCGCAAAAAGGGAGCATCGGTGAATACATCACACGCAGAACTGGACTCTTCTAGTGACGATTTGGAAGATTCAATGGTGAGATCTTCGAGAAGATGGACATTATGATGAAGAGGGGCAAGGTGAGTCGCTATGTTTGCGGCGGAAAGGCCAGTGATGTCGAGCTTCAGCGATTTCCAACGATTAGATGTGGCTAGAAGAGTCTGTAGGGATCGGCTCATGTCGGTCTTGGCGGCAGTCGGGGCTGCATCGCCAGATGACGCCCTAAAATCGAGGTAGATTGAAAGGCCAATGTTCTTTGAACGTGTCAAAGCCTCTGACAGCTTCACGTTCCAGCAGTCTGGCATGTCCAGAAACGGAAGGCTGATATAAAGGGAACTCCAAATCTCTGGAGTACCTAGAATAATTTCTCTCCAGCGACGGCATACAATCACGAGGGAATATCGCCCGCCTTGGGTACTATCCGTGATGGAATACACGGAGCGACATGCCTCGGTGAATATCTTGATGAGGGTTTCGTTAGGAAAGCTGTTGATGTGGGTGCGCTGGCGCTGGGAGGTGTCCAACGTAGACAACAACGCGTGCCTCCTAATAAAGGTCCGTCAAGGCACTGTCGGAATAAGTAGAACAGACAAGGACGAACATATTGGCCAACCAAAAAGCAATCTGGTTCTCACTTCGAAGGGTAACTGGAAGGAACTGGAGTGCCAGACGACGTGGTAGGAAGCAAAGAGTCTTAAATCATGGTGCGGTGGTGTCTCGCATGCGCCATGTTCTTGATATCACGTGCGCCACAGCGTCCTATATGACCGCGTGTTTGCAGAAAGTAAGTCCAGTCCGTAATCGCGTCTCCACTCATGCACTCCACACCGCAAGTCACGTCCACCCGTCTCTTGACTACTTACTAGCTCCGTCCGCAATCTTCATATCCGAACAACGGAAGCCAGGACCGACTGGCATGACAGGTGATGACCAAGGATTATCTACAGCAGCGATGAGATCTAGCACTCGCTCACGGGTGAAGGACGTACTAAAGAAAGCGCGATCATCGGAGTGTTGACGATGTCCGTGTCCGGAGAACGTCCATCGCCGAAAGTTGGAGGGAATAGGAAATGGCATGGCTCGCGCTACCGGAGCGAAGTGAGTCAGATTAATCGATCCATCATTCGCGCTCACCTTCTCCTGTGCGAAGTCCAGAAAGCGTGAAGCACCGATGGCGTTTCCCCCAACTCGTCACACCTACTACACGGCAGGTAAGTAAAACTGACTACGATCGTAGCGAACACCAGCCAATTCCAAGAACGCTAGACCTGATCAATGCCTGTATTCGTGTACTTGTCACGGATACCCCACGTCTCGCTAAAATATCCAACATAAACATCGAGGATGAGCAGCACTCACTCTCCAGGGAAACCGAACAACTCCTACATCCCATCTCTCCGCGGGTCCCGTATAGTTTAACCTCCAAGGAATCGCAGAACTGGTAAAAAAACGCGTTAGGGCCTGTCGACAGATCCAGCCAAGCAGAGGAGCGCTAAAGAAGTCAACCAGCAAATAAACATACGAGCACGGGCAATGCCGTCAACCTGAGCCGCAGTTTTATCGATAGCCATCTCCTTCACGGAGGCAAAGGCATCTTCGACGTGCTGAAGCAGTCGGCGGCGGGCATGTGAACACAAGTTACATCAAAGTGTTTTTTCTAGTAGATGTAATTAGTTTGAGCAAGGGAACAGAATCACTAGATATCGCTGCAGAGACGTCGACTGCTATCGGAACTAGTCTGAAGGGACCAGAAGTACTTACTACCACACCGTCTTGAACGTCTACTACAAGCATCATTTGTAAAGGAAGTTGACCCACGCCACAGGTGGAGAACAAGTCATCCCGAGAAAGCAAAGCCACACAGAAAACGAACCATGAAGCCAAAAGGGAATTGGAAAGCTGAACTACTTACCTGTAGAGTGTCAAGTGAATTTACCCACTGTAACATTGACAGGGAGAGGCTTCGCGTAAGATGCAAGATTTATGGTCTGGACTCTGCCGCAAAGTGTCGAAGGTACCACAGCGAGGAAGAAGAAGCGCAAGGTCAAGATGCAGACTCACTAGACGCTCGAAGTATATGTGACGCGTAGGAAGTCGGTGGTAGACGCGTCGGCGTAGACATGATGATGGGAAGAGGCAAGCAGTGATCGCCGGATACAAAAACAAATAAGCGTTCTCGATCACGCAACCCACTCCTGGTCGCAAACTGTGTAGAAAGAATCCGACAACGTATAATACAACATCGCTTCAATTATACTATCGACCTGCACTATCAGTGGGGTAAGTCATTCGCTACAATACAACGTACAGTGGGTCCGCAGGAATGTACAGAGTGTACCAAGAAAAGATACCTAGCACAACATCCATACGAAAAAAAAACCAGAGAATAGTAATCCTACATAATAATCATAAAGTCCAGATGATACCAAATGACCGCACTACCACAGACTAACATTCACGCCACCATTTCGAAGGGCATTCATCCTCTCGACAGTCTTTCCACTCAACTCCAACCCAAACCTTGTTCCCAACACCACAGACTCCAAACCCTTCATACGCTCGACCATATCCATCACACGCTCCTCGCACGCCTCATAACTCCAAACCAACTCCAACCTTCTCAGCTCGGGAAGCACCAAGCCGCGCAAGAACGTGTTCGTAATACAATGCTCCCTCGCCGGCTCATGGATCGTCAGAGCCTGGAGATCGGGCGTACACGCCAGAACATCCAGAATCGCTTCATCGTCAAGAGGAACATTATGGAACCTGAGCTCCCGAAGCGAGCAACCCGAACGCTTCAACATCCCAATGAAGCTCGGGATAAGACAAGAATCCACGGTGCTCCAATCAGCGATGGAGATGTCGGCTGTCGTCAGATAAGGAAGCACCAACGCCTCCAGGAACACGCTACTCCCAAGACGGGGGACAGACCTCATCGTCAACCTCTTGGCCGAAAGCGGGATCAACAACCCAGGGCCGTACGCATTCCCAAAAAAGTACTCTTCATGCAGAACGAGCTCCTCCATCGCCTCAGCATCGCCTAAACACTGCGTGAGGTCTGCGCAGCAGACATCTCTAAGCACCACCGTCTTGAGCCGATCCCAAGGCACGACACACTCGGTCGGGCTCACGCCCCAAGGCGCATACTCCCGCAACCTCAGCGCGTCCCTAAACGCCTTACACCTCTTCATGCCCCACCCGCTTTCTGCAACATCAAGCTTGAGACTCTCCAGCATCGGCACCCCCATCTTCTTAATGCCTTTGAATATGTGCAGATCTTGGGACATACACCGGATATCCACCCGCCGCCACGTGGTCGCATTCTGTACAAGCAAACCAACTGATTCGTCATCGCCTATGACATTGATCTTCACATCCAGCGGTGCGTCGCGGGATAGATGCAAATACCACCAGACAACCTCAACCGGTCTGGCACATCTGACGTCGAAGGCGATATGAGTCCAGAGCTCTGGGAGAGCGTGTGCGATGGAGCGCCATTCACGAGAGACGACGCTGAGGGCGAGCGCGGTGAGCCAGTAGTCGAGGTCATCGGATGCATATTGGAATATAAGGATCATGAGCTCGGCGGGGAGGGCAGTGATAGAGGCTCCGGTGCCAAAAGCCGCGGCGTAGGCGCCCTTGTTTGTAAGGGAGGACTTCCGGTTACGGGGGGCAAGGTCGCATGATATGGAGGTAAAACTTGAGCCATCGTTCAAGGATTTCGTAGGCGCCACACTGATGTTACCGTTCGCCTGAACGAATTCGACGTGGGGCCGGTCGAAAGCCAAATTGCTAACATATTGGAAGGGAGTGTTTGCATGGGCAAGGGCGGCGAAGGGTGAATGTTGAATATAAGAGCTGAACGCGCTTTGGCACGAAGAGCACGTCGTGGACCTACAAGAGTATTAGAATTTCGACACGATGCTGGATAAGGCACCCACTGGGCGGTCATGACTGTAAGGAAATAGAGGAGGAAATTCGAGATATATGTTGTGTTGAAAGAGAAAATTGAGGCGTTGTAATAGTGGCGGTTCAAGGAACGCCGACGTTCCTCTTTATAGTCGTCACCCCCGTCAGGCACGGCAGTCCTGAATGGGTAATGAGTTCGCCATTGTTCTCGCGCGTTGTTCTTGCTGGATTCGGCGAAAGGACACAAAGGCCACAGGTCCAGGCGAGTCGACTCAGCACTTTTGAGATCTTCATGGTGACGGGACGTAACGAACATCTTGTGCTGATACAACGCCACAGCTGGATACACAAAGGACGGTTAATTAGGCGCCAGCGCATATACGAGGGAACTCACCACGATTCAACAAGTTGGATTAATCCACCCTGCGCCTACCATTCTCCGAGAGTTCGCACCCACCAGCGTGTCCTAAGATTGGAACGGGGCCGCCAAGCTAGGATCCGTCGGTGGAAGCGATCCAAGACCAAACCACGAAGACGGAACCATGTACACAAGCTCAAGGCAACCTAGTATGCTCCCGGGCGCGCAGACAAGAAGGGAAATAGACCTGCAATGGTGGGTGGCCCTGCGTCAGCTGGGTAGCGATTCACAAAAAAACATGACATGCCGTCGCGGCCGTCTCTGCGTTAAACGGGCACCATATATTCTCCCCATGTCCTCACCGCCAATATCCCGCCAATAAACACCGACACGCCCGTCACGATGCTGATATTTCCGGGCAACTTTTCCGGTGCAAATACTTCTTCGCTCAACCATCGCGGAAACGCGGACTCGTCGGGGTCGTGAGCGGGGCGGCGCTGGACCTGGTTTTTGTTGATGTACGCAGGGCCTGTATTGGGGGGTGCTGAACGACGGGCCATCTTTTGTCTCTGCGCGTGTTGGTGGTTTGGTGTAAAAACGTCACTGCGCTTACGGCCCGATCAGGCATGCCCCTGCGGAGTTTGAATATCGTCGAGAGAAAACAGACGACGACGAACTCGGTCTGACCTTCGGGCAGAAGATGCACTAGGAGAGCACAAGATTTCTTTGGAAAACATACATAGCACGCTCTCCGGTCATGCCTCGGGCAGTTTGGAAAAAACAAAACGCCACAATTGACTCTGCCTCGGCCATGGCAAAGTTTATGAGAAGCCCGAGTGGCTCTTCGGCGCGCGAGGTGCGGCGAGCTTGACTACTTACCCACAAGCTACGCCACTTGATCACCCATCGGGTACCGTCCATGAGAACCCCGAGCAGCAACCATATCGAGAAATCTCCTCTACGCCACACGCAATTAGCACGAACAAACCGTAACGAATATACAAATGCTCCGTTAACGTGCGTACTAAATAGACGCGACCTGGAACGACCAAGAATATCATTCAATACGCGCGGCGGCGCTGAGTAGCGTCCAGATGAGAAACGCGGGAGCAAATATACAGGTGCTATATGTCTTCGACGCGTCTGGCCCCGAGCCGTCTATCAGCGCCTCCGGGACGTTATCAAGATCAATAAGTCTAGAACACAGAGGTCAAATAGATGTCGTACGAGAGATGGATACACATCGCAAGTTAGACATGTATCTTCGACATAGCGGGGACCGTCATAAGCGGTAAAGGGTGTTGATGCAGAATCTAACTGCCAAATGCAGAGTGGCCGCTGTTGTAGTAAGAAGCGAAAGTGCGCAAAGAGGAAGAGAGGAAAAGAAGATAGAAGACCAACTCATGAGATGAGCCTGGAAAGCAGTGGTTATCATAGGTACATTCTCCGGGCGGCGAAGAAATAGCACGCGTAAGACCATGCCATGACATTGCTATGAGACTACGATTGCCAAGATAAAGGACATGGTGGTCGGGAGACAAGTGGTTTCAGCATCTGCTGATCTCTTCAAGAAATCGAGAATCGACGAACTGGCTAAGGTTCTGACTGAAAATATCCCTTGCTCCCTATAAGAGCGCACTGCAGAGCGTGTCGAAGCGACGCGACCCTGTAGGTCCTCGGGTAAGGAATCATGAATCGGCATCCGCCGGGTACCTTGTTCTCAACCATCATCACAAAAAGCGACCTGGCCAGGTGTCTTGTTCTGCGTTTGCAAATCGTCTGTGAGTCTAGCCCTCTCAACCTAAGCCTGCCAGCACACCAACTTATCGTCCGTTTCGGCAGATTGTCGCTCGTCCATTTTGAAAGCAGTTCCACCACGACGATATTCTTTCTATCCGAAGGCAAGTTTGTCGCTGTTTATTGTTTTTAACCGCCTAACGAATTACAGTATTCCCGTCCTGAAGACAATGTCCATGGCGTTGGAGACACCGGTCTCACTTCCCCAGGAGCTCATAGACAAAATAATCGATGAGCTTCCAACCGCTTCTTCGATTGGAGCTCTTCGACCCGAGTCGCGCGCAGCTCTCGTTTCATGCTCCTTAGTCTCACATTCATTCCGTCCCCGCACCATCCATTATCTCTTCCGTCGCTTCAACCCTGCTAATACGTATCCTGTTTTGGAATCCAGCGGTTGGGAACGACTAGACCAGATGCTATCCAAATCCCCCCATATCGTCCGCGCCGTAACCTGTATTGTTCTCGACAACAGAGGAGGTCCGCTGAGGTCATCGCGCGCCCAAGCGGTACATGCCATGTCTTTGCTCGTGCACGTCAAGCGTGTTGAGATACGGGATATTGCGCTCGATCATTGGAATCCCTTAGTTTCACGTATCTTCGCGGGTAAGCCAATCACCCAAGTCCTTCTCGCCCATGTTCCATTTCACAGTTTCAATAACTTCGTGGCTTGCGTCGCGATATGTTTCCCCGACGTACATAATCTTGCGCTCGCGGGGGGCAACTTGGATGCTAATTTCCCTCGGCTTGCGCTTACTTCGGAATTTCAGGCCGACGTGACAGTTCTTCGTCTTCCTTCCTTGAAGACACTGTCATGTTCTGTCTCCGACATGTCTAAATTCTTCGATGGTGTAGCCGACGGAACAATTGAAGTAAAGAATCTGCAGAGCCTAAAACTTTCCTATGTGTCGATGAGGCCGGCATGCTTTGCTCCGCTGCTTCAGAAATCTCCTCTCAAAGCACTGGAGATGGCTAACGTGGACTTTCAACCTGCGCGAGGAATGTGTTACTGCCCTTCTCTCTTGTTTTTGTCAAATCTAACATGTTTGTTTAAACAGGCCCTAGTCCGTTGCCTCTTCGCCATCTTCAGACGTTATACATCAAATATACTTACCTCCAATGGCTCTGTGACTCCATTCCGTTAGGAATGTCACAGCTTCAGACCGTTACCGTGCGGTTGTCTGGCAAGAAGCCTTCCGCGTTGAAGGTGTTCAACGACTTGACCACTACCTATGTCCCCGGACTGCAGGTCTTCCGCCTCGAAGACTACTTCAAGAAGTCACAAGGCGCAATCATCAATGATTGCGCAGAGCTTGTAGCGCGCGGGATTCTGCAATGGGGCATTAAAAAGCAGAAGATGCGCTCGCGCACTAGAGTCAGAGGCAGACCGCCGCGGTATCATCAGGAGCAGCAACAAGAGGTGGAGGAGGCTGATGCAGAATTGGCTAATAGTTCGGACGATGATTAATGATGTGTAGACACTTATGGAGGCCTAGTTCGAATACCTACAGTCTTTGCTTCGTGCATAGTGACGACGACACGTGCCAAATGACAGAAGCAGATCATAACATGTTCATAATCAAACATCGTCAGCCTCGACTATCCCATGGAACATGTTCGTTCATGCACTAACCGGTGCACGAAGAGTATAATTTCAAGGTGGGTCTACAAGAGGATCAGAACATCGATGCGACACGAAAAAAGGGCACATACGCGATATGACGGGAATCGATAGACGAGGAGATACAAGATCTATGTCGCGTTGAAAAAGAATGGTAATAGTGGGCGTTCAACAAACCTCGGCGCTCCTCGTTATAAGCCACCCAAACTGATGTCCTGAATGGGTTCACATGCCGATGACTGTCAAATGAGACGGTCCGTTAGCATTAACCAGATATCATAGAGAAGCGACGACTGGCGAAGGTGCATACTGTTCGTTGGATTAAGAACATGGTGGTCATCGGGAGATAAGTCGTTTCGGCATCTGCTGATCTCGAGAATCGATACAAAGGACGGGCTAAATTTCTCGTGGATTGACTTCCTTCCTTCCTTCCTCAGACTGAAAACACCCCCAAGCGTATTGCGGTGCATGTCCAAGCGATGCGACCCTAGGTCCTCGGATAAGGAATCACGAATCGGCATCCGCCGGGTTCCTTGTTCTCAACTATCATCACAAAAAAGCCCAAGGTGCGACCTCACCGCGACCTGTGTTGTTCCGCATTCATAAAACACTTGTGAGTCGGTGTTCCAACCTGGGCCCGTCCGCGCATGAACTTACTTCTTCTTTGCGCAGATTCGCGCTTGTTTAATTTGTGGGCAGTCCCACCAAGACGATATTTTATCCTAAGGCAAGTTGGTCGCTGTTAATTATTTTCAATCACCAAATATATTACAGGATTCTGCTGCTGAAGACAATGTCTTCGGTCTGTGCAGCGCCAGCCTCGTTACCCCAGGAGCTCATAGACAAAGTAATCGATGAGCTTCCAACCGCCCCTTCGATTGGAGCTCTTCGACCCGAGTCGCGCGCAGCTCTTGTTTCATGCTCCTTAGTCTCGCATTCATTCCGTCCCCGCACCATCCGACATCTCTTCCGTCGCTTCAACCCTGCTAATATGGATCCTATTTTGGAATCCGGTGGTTGGGAACGACTGGATGAGATGCTATCCGAATCCCCTCTTATCGCCCGTTCCTTTACCAGTATCGTCCTTCAAAATAAAGGAACCCCTCCAACCGAATGTCGCGGACAGGCGGTACATATCATGTCGTTACTCGTACACGTCAAGTCTGTTGAGATATGGGAAACTGCGCTCGCTCATTGGGAGCCCACTATCTCGGGTATCCTTCCGAACATCACTGAAGCGCATTTCATTTCTGTTCCGTTGGAATCCTTCGATACTCTCCGCCTTCCTTCCCTAAAGACGCTGACGCTTTCTTTAGCCAGCGTGGATCGCTTGTTGAGTGCGGCATCCATGCCGCTGCTTCAGAACTTCGATGAGCGTTAGTGTCTTCTTCCTCCTTCTAAGCCGATGTCAAGTCTAACCTGTTTGCTTGAACAGGCCCTGCGCCATTGGCTCTCCGCCATCTCGAGACGTTGCACATCGACTATGCCTACTTCAAATGGCTCTGTGATTCTATTCCATTAGGAATGCCACAGATTCAGGTCATTACCGTGCGGTTTTCTGGACCATATCGGAGCACGACACTCTCCCGGTTCAAGCTGTTCGATGATCTGGCTACTACATATCTTCCTGGCCTGAAGAGTCTCCGCCTCGAAAAGTACATGGAGAAGTCGCAAAGCGCGATCATCAGTGAGTGTCCGGGGCTTGTAGCGCGCGGGATTCTGCAATGGGGCGTGAAAAGGGAGCTCAGAAAAGTCAGCGGCGGATAGCGGGGATGGTCATGAGCGAGAGGCGGAGAATGCTAATGCGGAAAAAGGAGAACGGCTCCAAGATGACGATTGATCCATGCGTAGGCACTCGGGGCTGTATCCACCAGGACGAATAAAGCAGTGTCTCGCCTTCATGCATGACGACAACGCAGAACTAGAGCTAATTGTAGCATAATCCAGGATTATCGCTGGGTCCGCCGTTCTCCAGGAGGTAAGAGTCACTTGGATTTTAGCGATTGCGCAGATCACATGTTATGGTCCGACGAGTTAGCGGCAACGCTTTAAGACAGGTTTCAGACTCGCCGTCTATCTCACCATCATGGTCGGTCAAATACGTCTCAAATTCATTCGTACAGGCATCCCGGAGGAACCCGGCGATGACTACACAGACGAAGACGACGGGCTGGAAGAACAGTGGTGGACTTACAATACCACCGGGTTCCATTGGCTCAAGGGCCAAGTCCTCCGCGGCGGTATCGCCTACCTCGAGCAGCTCCACACCAGCGCCAGAGAGAAAGAGGCCGCACCCGAAGGCGCAAAGCAGTTCTTCCTCGACGCAGGCATCAAAGCCGTCGTAAACGCGAAAGACGACGCCACAGCTGCGAAGGGCGCCTCAGTCGTAATCAGAGGGGCGTTACAGGTGCTGAATGAGTGGAAGCGCGAGCAACGGGGCACCACCCGGCTTTCCATGCTCACTGCCTTTGGAGGCCGCTTCCCCTTCGCCGGTGGTCCGGGTGCGAACCTCGAAGACATCCTCGACTCGCCATATCATGTTATGAAGATCATGGACCTGCTTGAGTGTCCCATTGCGCTCGAGAGAGTCGGAATGAGGGGGATGTATTGCATCATGCACATGAGCGATAACAGCCAGTTGATTTATAGCGAGGAAGCGCAGATGATGGCGAGTATGGTCGATAGGATCTTTCCAGCGGCCATGGCAGTGCTTGAGGGGCGAGATAAATCTGACTTTGAGGATTTAGCGACTCAGTTCAGTCAGTTTATGAAGGAATGTAAGGAAGGCATGTACATCGAAGGTTGAATTGACGGACATAGTAAAGATACTAGAAGTATGCTCAGGATGTAACATAACCTCAATTAACTATCACTTGATCACGCATAGGTGCGATAAGCCTTGGATTTCAGTATCCATTGATCCTGCGCTACTATCAGTCGCGGCGCCGTTGCATCTCTGGGATAGGAAGACGCGACTCGGCAAACAATTCGGCCAAGATGACTAATCAATCACACACTACAAGACGCGTGCAAGTCTTTCATCCTTTCATTCTTTACCACGACAACGAAACGCTCTTGAGTTCAAGGTATCTTTACCTTTTCTCCCCCCGAACATATTGCTGAATCTCTTACAGCCCTACCATGGCTTCTTTGCTCTTCGGCGCTGTTGCGTACGTCGCGTCCG
Source organism: Hymenopellis raphanipes (assembly GCA_003314085.1). Lineage (NCBI taxonomy): Eukaryota > Fungi > Basidiomycota > Agaricomycetes > Agaricales > Physalacriaceae > Hymenopellis > Hymenopellis raphanipes. Next base: position 18,215 of record QLPD01000540.1, read on the forward strand.
CCAATCTTCTTTGTAACTTGATCACCCAGGTGCTATCACGAGTGGCTGCGTTAAAGGCAGTAGACGATACAGCACTATCAGCGGCGGATGATAAGCTTCCTGGTCTCGATCCTCGACAACTGCCTGAGGATGCGATGGCAAACGCTGAACAGCTCTTCGGTGCTACGGAAGCCGAATCGACGCGTCCAAGCTCGTCTGTCAGTGCCATATACACATCCTTGCGCTCCCCCGCTCCCATTCATTCTCTCCCTGCTGAGATCCTGAGCGAGATATTCCTCTATTACATCTCCCTTTCCCAACCTTCAACTATTAATGTCTTCCAAGACATCGTGGCATCCCATCGCATCCATACTACGATCCTTCTGGTTTGTACTCGATGGTACGCCACTGCATTGAACGATCCTCGGCTTTGGACCACCATTCCTTTGGTTGGTTCCGGCGCATACTCTTTAACCTTCGACGCTCCTACGGACCAGGCTGCATATTGGGATGCTCTCGAGCGCCGAATAGAACGTACCTCTGCACTTCCCCTCAATCTGCTTTTCCACCTCGTCACAAATCGTGTTGCTGGCGATTGCCAATATGCAGTTTCCTCGTTCCAGACGTTTGTCCATTTGTTCCCGCGGGCCAATTCCATTTCCATCAACCTCCATTCGTACTGGCGGGATAGCGTGGACATCACTGCGATGATGTACCAGGCTGAAATACCACTGGCCGAGCATGTCCATACCGCCAGAATATACGTCCGTGATAGGGCATTTCGTCAAAAGCTTCTGGTCGCCATCCCCAATGTCGAAGACTTGGTAATCGAAACGATGGATGTCGAAGACTTGGTAATGGCAGCGGTGGACATTGATTCGTGGTTTCTTGAAGCAAGAGATGCAGGGCGTTGTCTGCGTAGCTTCGAATTACTTCCTGGGACTTTCATACGTCTTGTACAGCTTCAGAATCTCTTAAATCGTGCGCCTCTTCTCGAGACCCTGAAGATCTCCCACGTCACACTTCCAACGCACGCACATGGGACGCTTGGCGTTGTAACCCATTCTCGCGTCTCAACCTTCGTCCTTCATGCATCCGGCGCCCGCCCAAACGAATTAATTTTCCTCTATCTCGCATTCCCGGCCCTTCGTTCTCTGACCTTTAACTGGCGGAACCGCCTCGCCCACGCACGGCCTACAGCGAGTTCCTGGCAAAGTCTTCTGCAATCCGGATGCCATTTAACAGAGCTGACTGTCCTTCATTGCGAAGTTGACTGCACATACCTCATACACCTGCTTTCGTGCCAGACACAGATTGTTACCCTCCAGCTGAACAAACTCGGCGGACCAGACTCGGACACAGTCACTCATGGCGAAGCAGTTCCGACGTCCATCTTGGAGTTTCTATCGACAAAGCCGAAGGACGCGGAGGTGCGGCCTTTACCAGCGCTGAAGGTTCTCCGGGTCGTGGTCCTTCCGCACCAGTTGAAAGCCGTCAAGCGACTGGTCCGGTCGCGTTCTGGTGACCGCGCGCGCAAGGCGGGTATTGCAGACCTTGTAGAAGTGGACATCCGCACGAGTATGACTCAGAAGGAAAGTGACCCGAATCAGCAGGCGAAGCATGCCGCTATGTTCAGGCCGTTCGTTAATGCTGGTATGGAGATTCATATTTCTTACGGAACGTTACAGTAAATTGTTTGATATAATATGTAGAAGTTATCTAGCTATTCTTTAGCGCCTCGTTTATTAGATGAGTGGTCCAGTATCAGTGGAATGTCAAGCCTGGTTTTTCTTGGGTTGTGAACATGTACAGCAGCAACGACTTCGGTTAACGGGGTATGCACTCGAAGAGCTCTCGCCCTCAGCTGCAGGCGGTCACGGCTACTTTCATTGACCTTCTACCCAAGCAGTGGACTATCAGCCCGTATCGCCCCCAGGCTTACCCTGGCAAACGACTCCAGCCTCCCTTCCGATGACTGGTACGACCTTACTTCTCTGCGTTGTGTGTGGAATGAGTACACCTTGATTGTCGGAGTCCAGTGTCATGCATAGACATCCGAAAACGAAACAAGATCCTTGTACGATTCAAAGTGAACATGGTTCTCATAATTCATCAGGTAGTTCTCTGCCGTCATCAGAAGTCCCACTGTTGTCTTCATCTCTGATAGTATATCGGTCAGTACACGCGCCTGTCATGGCCCGCCGTCCTATCCTTGACGCGCGAAAGCTGGGTTCGACTCCCAGTCAGAGAGTGATGGTGATAAGTAGGTTTTGGCCCAGTACGCCCAAACCGATTTTATTGCCTTTGCAAAGATACGTACCTTGGTCTAAAACACCATATCTATGGTTCGGACCACAAGTCTTTGAACCAAGACTTGAAATATGTTACGCCACAGCAGAGTCCAGACTACAGTAGTACAATTTGGTTAGCAGTATGACGCACATTTGTTTACCTTACTACGAGCGGATGGAACTAACTAGGAGGATGAAACAAGTGTATACATGGACAGATGACAGCTTCGAACTTGGAAGCGATTTGGGTGTCTCAAGAGCTACGCCACATCTACCCTGCCCGAAAGGATGGGAAACCAGAATACAACTGGATGAATATCGCGAACTGTTCACTGGTGTACCATCCGAGTCCTTGAAATACTAATAATCATGTCCCAAGTTGTTCCCAATACTAACACGATTAATCTGCTACGTCAAGCAGCTGGGAAGCAGATCTGGCTAGAAGAAATCTTCGTGACTAGTGTTTTCTAGCGACAGTGTGTCATAGATTATGCCGCCCACGTGTCCGTCAATACGTCTAAACCTATGTCCCTATGTTGAACAGCGCATAGGCAGACGCGACAGAGAAAGAGACGGCTCCGCAGTTTTAACATGCCCGCACCCGTCAGCGGGGCTGATAAGTTGTCAACTACAATATAACGCGTGCCCATAGGAATGTACAGAGTGTACCGCAAAAAATATACGTACTATGTAACCTAGTAAAACCATACAAGCAACAACCGGTAAAATTCATAAAGCATAGATGATACCAAATCATCGCCCTACCACAGACAAACACTCACACCACTCTTTCGAAGGACATTCATCCTCTCAACAGTCCTCTCACTCAACTCCTCCCCAAACCGCCTTCCCAAGACCACAGACTCCAAACGCTTCATCCGCTCGACCATATCCATGACACGCTCCTCGCATGCATCGTAGCTCCAAACCAACTCCAACCTTCTCAGCTCGGGCAGCACCAAGTCGCGCAAGAACGCGTTCGTAATACAGTGCTCCTTCTCCGGCTCATGGATCGTCAAAGCCCCAAGTTGAGGTGTACAGCCCAGGATATCCAGAACTGCTTCATCGTCGAGAGGAAGATTGTGGAGTGTGAGCTCCTTGAGCGAACAACCCGAACGCTTCAACATCCCAATGAAGCTCGGGATGAAACGCGAGTCCATGGTGCTACCGTCCTCAATAGAGATGTCGACGGCCGTAAGCGAAGGAAGAACAAACGCCTCCAGAAACGCGCTACCCCCAAGACGCGGGACAGACTTCATAGTGAACCTTGAAGCCGAAAGCGGGATCGACATCCCAGCCCCGAACTCAGGCCCGAAAAAGCACTCTTCGTCCACCATCAGCTCTTCCATGGAGTCAGCATCGCGCAAATACTCAAAGAGATCAACATCAAAAAAATCTGTGATCACCACCGTCTTGAGCTGATCCCACTTCACCACACCCACGGTCGCACCCACAGTACCAGGCGCGTACTCGCACAACCTCGGCGCATCCCAAAACGCCGTACACCTCGCCACCTCCCTGTCGAGGCATACAACATCAAACTTTAGACTCTCCAGCATCGGCACTCCCGTCTTCTTAATCCCTTTAAACATGTCCACATCTTCAGGCACAGACCGGATATCCGCCGACCGCCACCTCGGCGCGCTTTTTATAAGCAGACTAGCTGCCTGCGCGAACTCCCCATGGCCAAGAAGATCTATCTTCACGGCCAGCGGTGCGTCGCGAGATAGGTCCAAGTACCACCACACAATGTCAATCGGTCTCTCGTGTTTGGCATCCACGGTGATATGCGTCCACAGCTCCGGCAGGGCGTGCGCTAGAGAGCGCCAGTCGCGCGATACGAGACTGAGGGTGAGCGCGGTAAGCCAGTAATTGATGTCATCGCACGCATATTGGAATACGAGGATCTTGAGCTCGGTGGGGAGGCCAGCGATAGAGACTCCCGTGTTGAAAGCCAAATTGCTGATAGATCGGAACAGAGTTTTTGCGCAGGGAATGGCGGCGGAGGGTAGTAGATGTTGGTTATAAGAGGCGAAGCACGAAGAGCACGACTTTACGGTGGATCTGCAAGAGAATTAGGATATAGTATGACACTTCAAAACGCCACTTACTGAGCTGTCAGGATGTAGGGCGTTGTGTGAAGTGTAATGGAAAGCTGTTCGAGTGAAAAGTGGGGATGTCACGAACACCGACGCTCCTCTTTATAGGTGTCACCCGCGTCAAGCCACTGACGGCGTGAATGGGTTCACCATTATGCTCGCCCATTGTTCTTGCCAAGTTTGGCGAAAGGACACAAAGGCCAGAGGTCCCGTCCACATGAGTCCACGCTCAGAAAGTTTGAGATCTTGATGGCATGACCAGATGACACGAACGTCTTTTCCTGAGACGACGCCATAGTTAGATGCCCTACGTCATAAAGGGCGATTAATTAGGAACGAGCGCATAGGCGATAGAACTCACCACAATGCAGCAAGTTGGGTTAATCCACTCTGTACACGTCGTCCTCGAGAGGTTTACCTCAAGGATCATCCGCCAGCGTATGCCCTAAGCCAAATCCGTTCGTCAACGCAGTTCCTCTAGCAATACATCGTTGAAAGCGTTCCAACACCGAACCACGGAGAGCGCGCAAAACCAAAACAAGCCCGCAGCTCAGTGCACAACAATATGCTCCCACGCAAACATATACGGGACATAACCGGAATGCTTTTGGAGCGGCTGTACGAAGGAAGAATAACCCTCCACGTCCTCATGTGCTCCCGTTTTAATAAGCTTCGTGGCGCCCCTCGGCCTGTACCGCGTATAGATCAGGGTTATCGCTGCAATGGCGTGGAAAGCGGCTCCCGAGATGAAGACAGCAGCTCGTCAAGCTCGTGGGCACGGGACGAGCATTAGAGGCGGGAGATGATGCCGGTTGATACGGGTCCAGGTGGGATGGACGAGCACGCAAACTAGGAGGGAGGTCCAAGTGATGGTAGGAAGCAAGAGGTATGGTGGCTGCGCCATGCCTTGAAATGCCTATCATTGATACTATCATTGACATTAGTATCAAGAATAAAGTAGGCATGGCTTTTGAATAGCCCACTTCCACATGCACACGTCCTAAACCGCTTCCGATAAGTAGCGGGATCTTCGCAATGCTGGCGTGCGACCCGTCAATCGCGAGCGCGTCAATCCACCCTATCACCACCTACAGCAACATGTACGACGCGTAAAATCGCTCCGCGTCAGAGAATACAGCCGGGCCTATCCGATCCAAGCCAGAGCATCACTCTCCACCTCTTCCTCGTATTCTCATTGCGTTTCAGAGCTCGGATCAGCTTTCTGTACGGCCGCGGTGTACCACCAACGACCTCCCCGTTACGCCAGGGACTCGTACGGATAGCCGATAAGCGTGATGGCTGCGATGGACGGGGAGAGTGTCTCGCGCGATGAGCATAGGAGCTTGGCGAGGGCATTAGCACGGGCCGGGCAGGATACGACGAGCGTGAGAGAGGGGAGATGATGCCGGCTGATGCGGGTCCAGGTAGTATGGACGAGTGCGCACGAGAGCAGGGTGGCCTTGTCGTCGACCAGGTGGGAAATGATGAGGTCGAGGAGCTCTTGAGGTACACGCGCGAATGAGCCGGTCGTCATACGCAGTCGGGGCTTGGTGAACATGCTGCTGATCATTTGAAAGATCATGATGGTTAGAGATCAAGCTCAGTCGGTGGCAGCTCTTGATCGCGTTTTAAAGTTTTGATGAAAAGTCGTGCCCGACATCCGTGTACTTGAACAGCCTCCGCGAACGAAATCAACAAATGAGATGGAAAGAAAAGGCGTGTATTTGCTCGTAGCGACATCCAGAACAGTAAAACCCGGACCTAGACGCGTTTAGAACTCCTGTATCACGAACGAAAAGCAGCGAAACGTCCGTACCTTGGCCGATGGCTGAAACATCGCCACTCCTTTAATAAGAATAATTCCAGGTCTAGTCTCATCAGCCCTGTCTTCCTCCAATACCACCATGTCCACCATTATAGCGATCAAAGGCTACGCGGACGTCCTCGTCGCTGTCCTCCTCACATTTAACCCGAGCGCCGTATACGACAATCCCATCACACGCGTCGTCGGATCATATAGTGGACTCGTAGGTCGTTTTCGTCCTGACCAACTGGAATTGACCGTCGTCTTCAGCACATCTCTGACGCGGCAGCCGCTCCAGGATTTAACCAAGCTATCGCGTGCATGACCGCCGCCGTTGGTGTCGGGCACATTGTCGCTGCGCGGTCAGGGCCCGCGGTGACGCCGTCCATCTGTCTGTTGCTCTCCGTTATCCTTCATCCAACTGACGCTGACCACGCATCTAGTGACGATGTGGAGTACGTGGGGCGTGCTTAGTCTAGCGACCTGTGCGGCGTCGAGGGAGCTAGGGAGCGCGACGCTGCTTTGGACCGGAATGAATCATTTAATCTTGGCGGGCGTACTGTACTGGATCGACTCGTCAGCGGTCAAGAGGATGTAGGGACCGGTGACATACGTGCTCGAAAGTTTTTTTAGGAGAAAACGACCTCCTTGTTATCGAACTGAGGAAGAAGAAGAGTATTTAAGAGACTATCAAAGCATTATTGTTTGCAGTATCGACGAGACGGATAAAACTCACCGGCTTCTTTCTCGTGCATCAGTAAGTGCGTCCGGTTGAGCACAGGAAAGCTTGAGAATCCCTGCGCGTCCGTTAAATGACCGCCTCGGTCAACGTCCGTGTAAGGGCGGGATTGGCGGGCTTCCAGTTTATAGAATCAGACTCAGAGCAGATCCGTAGACGCTCTGGCAGATTGTGTGAGCTGTCGTAGGTACAAGCATCCAATTTTGTTGGTCTCTGTGGTGGTAGGAAAGCAAGGATCAGTGTGGCTGTGCACCCTGATCCTCTTGCTTGGGTTGTGCTCTTTATTGATTTTCTCACTCTTGAATTCAAACAGTTGTGGTATTGGCACATGCACACCAGAATATCTATCAGTACAACTAGAATAGATTAGTTGTTGAACTAAACGAAAAGATTCACGCTCACAAGCCCTCCAGCGATTCAGCGAACACTATAAGCTTCATTTCTCTATCTCGTCCAGAAATTCAAGTATGGCCAGCTATGCCACTTGGCAATATATGGCTGGCATGCGGTCTAACCAGAACGCTTCCATCGTTCAGCAAAATAATTCTGCGCTGAGATGCCACGCGGATCCCCGAAATACCGAGGCGCTCGATTTCCAACATGTCTGTTTATTAAACGAAGCATTTAATAGCAGCGAGAGAAATATAGGAAGAACGCGGAGGCGGCGCCCCCACTGGTAGACGCGTTGTTCGTTAGGCACACTACCGTAGATGTCAGCAGAGACTCATGTCGTCGTTGTCACATCTCTGGACTCTGGAGTCAGACTTGAGCCAGCGAGAGGCAGAAATACGTGCAGCGAGAGTCAAGTACCTCGGAAGACGATAGGATAGCACCAGATGCTCCGAATTGAGAGCTAGACGAGTCTACAGTCTGAAGCCCGGTGTGCTCAAAAGGATAAGCAAAAGGGTTCGGAACAAAACGAAGTCTGACCAAGACAACTAGCCAGTCGTCCTACAGAAAATTCTCGTCAGGCTATGTGTCCTTCAAGTCGGCGGTCTGTATATCGCGCTTAAAGTGTTTCTCAAAAGTCACCCCAGTTGTAATACATAGATGACGCGACAAGTGTGCCCTTCACGGGCAGCAGACAGTGCGCTGCCTGAAGTTGGGAGAAGTACTGGGGTGATACCAAGTGGTGATAACGGACAAAGAAACGCCAGTCGAGTAGTATCTCGTCAGCTTCACGCAAGAAGGCCAACAGAGCATCTTGAAATCCCACACATTTAGGAGAACAGCAAGAAGCATAGACACCGAAAAGATAAGGACGTCCCTAACACGAAGTATCGGTAACGAGAGTTACAACAAAATTGCACGAGAAAAACGAGATAGAAAGCCATTGACTGGTAAGACGAACCTGAATATTCTTGTTACCACAATAAAGACCAAAGGGGCAGAAATCAGTATAAGCAAGCCCTTAAGACGAAGACTGAGAAGACGAAGGACATGGTGGTCGAGAGACAAGTCGTTTCGGCATCTGCCGATCTCTTCATGAAATCGAGAATCGATGGAAAGGACTGGCTAAACTTCTGAATGAAAACACCCTTCGACCTCTATATGAGCGTATTGCAGTGCATGTCCAAGAGATGTGACCCTGTAGGTCCACGGGCTAGCAATCACGGATCGGCATCCGCCGGGTTCCTTGCTCCCAACTATCATCACAAAAAAAGCCCAAGCCGCGATCTGGCTGCTGGGCGTCTTGTTCTGCATTCTTAAATCGTGTGTGAGTCAACTTTCTCGACCTACTGTGCCTGCGGACACGCTAATCTCTCGGCAGATTGGCGCTCGTCCAAGTTCCACCACGACGATATTCTATCCGAAGGCAAGTTCGTCGCTGCTCATCGTTTTTAACCGCCTAACAAATTATAGTATTCCGGTCCTGAATACAATGCCGTTGGCGTTTGAGGAACCAGTCTCGTTTCCCCAGGAGCTCATAGACAAAATAATCGACGAGCTTGCGATAACGACTCGACTTGGAATTCTTGAAGACGAGTCGCGCGATGACCTTATTGCATGCTCCCTAGTCTCCCATTCATTCCGCCCTCGAACTATCCATCATCTCTTCCGCCGATTCAACCCTTCCAAGGTTTACCCTCTTTCGGAGCTCAGCGACGGCTGGCAACGATTGGCTGAGATACTATCCAAAAATCCCCATATCGTTCGCTCCGTAACCGATATCGTCCTTCAGAGCCTAGGAGGTCCTGATAGTAGCTTGCGGGCCCATGGGGTACATGTCATGTCCTTGCTCGTGCACGTCAAGCGTGTGGAGATATGGAGCACTGCGCTCGATCATTGGAACCCCATAGTTTCGCGTATCTTGGCGGACAAGCCGATCACACAAGTCCTTTTCCACACTGTTCCATTTCACAGTTTCAACAACTTCGTGTCTTGCGTCGCTACATGTTTCCCGAACGTAGAGAATCTTGAGCTCGAGGGGCTCCAGTTGGATTCTGACGTCCCCGGGCTTTCCCTTCCATCGGAATTTCACTCAGACGCGGCAATTCTTCGCCTTCCTTCCTTGAAGACACTGTCGTGCGGTCTCTCCAACATGTCTACATTCTTCGATGGGGTAGCCGATGGAACAATTGAGGTAAAGAATCTGCAGAGCCTCAAACTTTCCTATGTGTCGATGAGGCCGACATGCTTTGCTCCGCTGCTTCAGAAGTCTCCTCTCAAAGCACTGGAGATGACTAACGTGAACTTTCAGACTTCGCCAGGAATGTGTTATTGCCCTCATCTTGTTTTCGTCAAATCTAACATGTTTATTTAAACAGGCCCTATTCCGTTGCCTCTTCGCCATCTTCGGACATTATACATCAAACATACTTACCTCCAATGGCTCTGTGACTCCATTCCGTTAGGAATGTCGCAGCTTCAGACTGTTACCGTGCGGTTGGCTGGCACGAAGCCTTCCGCGTTGAAGGTGTTCAACGACTTGACTGCTACATATGTCCCCGGACTGCAGGTCTTCCGCCTCGAAGACTACTCGGAGAAGTCACAAAGCGCTATCATTGATGATTGCACAGAGCTTGTAGCGCGCGGGATTCTGCAGTGGGGCATTGAAATGAGAGAGAAGCACTCGTGGGCTACTAGACCCAGAGGCCGACTGCGGCGGCATGTATCATATCCAACGGGAAACGGAGAATAGTTCGCAGACACTGATTAACGATGTGTAGATACTTAAACTGTACAACTAGTTCAAATACCTACGGTATTCGCAACGTGCATAGCGACGACGAAACGTGCTAAAATGACAGACTAGTAGCGTGATTTATAATCAAGCATTGTCAAAGTAGCTCGACTATCCCATGTAACACGTCCGCTCGTGCACTACGTACCCATTTATGCTGGGGCTATGTAGTAAGGACTTGTCAACTATGATTATCCCATCTGTGGCGGCGTCTCGCCTAACTGGGCCACGAGTACGCTGGGCTAGGTAGCCCAGGCAGAGAAATGGAAGGTCAGGGAGAAGAGAGGGTTGGAGTCGAGGGTGCAGAGGAGAGAGTCGAGGCTTCGGCTGAGCCCGATGTGCAGTAGAAGAAGTTTCGGTTCCGTCGTAGCACAGCCACCGAATCCATCGTCCTGCCATCATCACCCAACGCTTTTAAGACAAGAAGTCAGACACGTTTTAGACTCATCCTCTATCTCACCATCATGGGCGGTTCACTATGGCTCAAGCATATTCGTACAGGCCGAGAGGACCCCAAGACTCATGACACAGACGAGCACGTTGGATCGGACGAAGTCAAAGAAAAATACTGGAGCTACAGTTATTCCGGGTTCCATTGGTTGAAGGGCCAGGTCCTCCGTGGCGGTATCGCCTACCTCGAGCATCTCCAGACCAGCGCCAAGGAGAAACAAGGCGACACCAGAAGGCGCAAAGCAGTTTTTCCTGGAGAGAGGGATCAAGGGCGTCGTAGGCGCCGAGGACGATGAAGCTGCCGTGAAGGGCGCCGCACTTGTGATAGGAGCGGCGTTACAGGTGCTGAATGGGTGGAAGCGCGAGGTACGGAGCACGGACCCTTTCATGCGGCTCACTGCATTCGGAGGCGGCCTCCCCGATCTCCGTGGTGCGAGCATCGAAGACATTCTCGACGCGCCATATCGTGTATCGAAGATCGTGACTCTCCTCGAGTGTCCGATCGAGCTCGAGAGGGCTGGAATGCGTGGGATGTACTTTATCATGCGCCTGCCAGACAACGATGCGGTGATTTATAGTGAGATGGCGCAGATGATAAGCAGCGTAGTCGAGAGGGTCAAGGAACAGGGCAAGGCGGTGATTGAGGACGAAGAGAAATCCGAGTGCTTCGAGGAGATGACTACTGAGTTCATTCAGCTTTTGAAGGATTGCAAGGAAGGCATGTATATCCAAGGTTGAGAAGGACAACGCGAATTGAATTTGTACGTTGCATGAAGATGTTAAATCAAAACGAGCTTTTCTTCAATAGCTAAGCGAAGACCCCGAATGTATATTATTACGTCTCTTGCTCTTCCATCCGCGCTATACATCCCATCATCTGCAAATAACGAGCGGCAGACGAGCAAACACCCTTCCCTTTCGCACCCACAAACATGTCAAGCGTCACCTCTCCCAATTTCCCCTTCTCGTACTCTTCAAGGTACCCCAACGCGGTCCTCAACTTCAAACCTGTCGTTGAACAGAGTGTATCCACCCTTCCATGATCGGAGGAATGACATTGGACGCCCAACATCGTCTGAGCACGCCCGTTCGCCACCAGAAGCTCTGGGTGTACGAAGTACCTGTAATTTTTGCCGACGAAATGCACACGAGGACACGCCAAGGAACAAATTGTATTGGGATTGGATAGTTCGAGGCCTATCCGCGGGGACGTGTAAATGACAGAGACGCGCTTGTCCTTCGACGGCGCAAGATACATGTAAGCTCTCCCACCATCGAAGGTGTCCGGAATATTTAGAGCTGCTGTATTTCCATCCCACTTTTCTGTGACCAGCGACGAAATGGAACTTGCGCCGCTGAGTGTCAGAATGTGGTCAACGAGAAGAGACGGTCCCGAGATAACTTTCCCGGTGGAACGGTCACGTACACTTCGGAGAAGAATGCCTCCGCGCGACATGGAAGTGCTGGGGACCGCGGTCGTACCGTCAGGATCCTTTGTCGCCTGGAAATAGGACGATACGACTGGAGGCGCATTTTTACCAAAGGTCAGATCAAGACCTTTACGCGTTCCTCCTCGATAACCAGTAGATCCGACAATGACATGCGAATTGTCGCCCTCCTTAGAACGCCTGGGAGTACGGTGAAAGTACCTGAACATGATAAACATCACAAACCACAAACAAAATGAAAACTTTACCAGTTGCCAGCTGTCCTCTGCTCTTCGCTGCCGTGAGTGAACGGGTCACGGTGCAGGTCTGACCAGAAATAAAACTCGACTTCCATGAGCTCCAATCTAGTCTCCTTTCCGGACTCTGCGCGTACGACTATGTCGTATTCATGCAAGAGTGCGGCGGCAATGGCATCAAACCGACCAACGAGAGCGTCTATATCGGATAAAGAGGAGAGATCAAGCAAGATAGATAAATCGTCATGGGAATCGGAGGCGGTGGCGGAAGGAGGACTAGCTCGTGGTCGTTTGGGATTTGGGGCTCCTAACGCGTCATGGTAATCAGAGTCCAAACGCGCGTGTATATCCTTCAAGGATTCCGAGTTCCTCTTGAGCAAGTTTTCCTTTGAAGGCGAAGTATAAGCACATTTTACCGTTGCGAGGCGGGCGTCCATCCTGGTGAATAGATGGAAGTGCTTTGGAAATGACTGTCAACGTAAAATGCTAACCACGATCGTGGCTGTGCAACACTGCCACTGCCACTTTACCCTTTCTTTCCTTGTTTTTTTTCAAGTTTCTGGTCCCCATTGTTCTGACTTTCAGTCGCCGATAAATTGCTACGAGGAATCATTTCGTGTGTCTCTGAATCCTTACCATGCGTGGATTTGAACTTTTCTTCCCAGACATTGCAGGCAAGTTCGTCAACCGACTCTTGAACCGATTCATGATTCCGTGAGTAGCTTGCCTTAATCTTAGGTCCCAATAATAGGTAGGTTCCAATGATCTATGAGTTCCTATGCGACTTCTCAAGTTATTGTGGCTAGCCTGCATGACAGTGATCTTGTCACGACCCCCTGATTCACGCCACACAAAATGATAACACGTTTCCCATCCACGACGAACTCCAGATTGGTGGCTGGTCTGACGAGAGTTTTTGTCCTTACCGCTGGAATGGCAGGCTGGCGCGTCGAGGGAATCGCTACCTCAGACGACAAAGCGGGAAAGATCATGTATTGGGAAAACACGACGGAACCTAAGACTACGCGCCGGAAGGCGCAGACAAACAGAGACAAACAAGCCTTCTATCTATGGAATATGCCAAGACACCCTACTGCACCGCCAGGGCTCGTGAGTGACTCTTCTCCCCTCTATGAGACCATGGCACTGACAAACTGACTTGACTCGATTCCCGCTTCTAAGTACAAGTGCGTACTTCTGGGGCGTTTGTTTGGGCGACTTCGTTTAGCACTCGCGTCGATTGGTATTCCCAGTCTTTTGACGATATCCTTATAATTTACAATGCAAATCGACATCTCCAACGGTTGTCCAGACAGTGCTTCCCATCAGCTGTCTTCAGTCGACTGTGAATACCAACAAAGCAGTGCTTAAATAGCGACAGATCGCAAGTAATAATCATATCTATATTTGTGATATAACATTCAACATTAGCATCCTCCTCAAAGTCGTCATCGCCTTCTTAATTGCTTCACCTTTCGATGGACAATAAACTACAAGGCGACCAAACCCCAGTCCAACCATGTCTTTCAATAAAGCGTCCAACCGTTCCCACACACGATGCTCTGACCCCTGCTCTGACAATACATGCACATGAAGTTCGCGCATTACAGGTCGCATCCCCGTCATCGTCCGCGCCACCACATCCTCCAGCGTCTGAACATACCCATCTAGCTCTTCTTCGCGCGTAAGCCACAACACCACCGTCGGTACATCATAGAACGGGAAAGCCGCGCTGATTCCTGTAGGCAAATGGCGATGAGTATGGTCGATCTCCAAAATGCTTAACGGCCACACGTCATCGTCAATCGGAAGGGTGGGAGAGATGATGAGCTTTTGGACGTTCACGAGCGTGAAGAGGTTGAGCAGGAGATGATCGAAGGGAGGAGGGCAGGAGGATATGTCTACGACGTGGAGTCGGTTTTTGATAAGACCCTTCTTGAAGGACGACGGTTCATCAGCGGGATTTATCACGAAAGTAATGGGCCACACGACCGTGAAGGACTCGAGTATAGGCATGCTATCGAGTATGCGAGGAAGAGTGGACAACGATGGGGCGGAAATCCTCTGTAGGCGGAGATGCCTGACATGGACGAAATGTGCGCCACCACCCAGCTGAGGCGAGTCGTCAAATGGTGATCCGCCACCAAAGGTAATACTCCGAACCCTCTCCATGCAGCTCATAGCTTCCATGAACGGGACTCTCGTCTTGGCGGTCAGGTCCATGACGACAAGCTCCTCAACCCATGGCTTCCTAGGGCTATCTCTGAATGATGACAGGAATGTAGGATATGTAGGTGGCTCGGGAGAAAGCCATGATCGCTTGAAATCATCCTCTGGGTATGTTTCTACGGATGACGGCTGCATGCGGAGGTGTACGCGATGGAAGATGTGTTTCCGTGCGCGAGGAAGCCATGCCTTAGAGACGAGCGCACAGGCATGTAAGGTCTCTGTGCGGTGTAGCGTCCCATCAACGTCATCGAGGTCGGGAGACGCAATGAAGTCGATGATGAGATCGACCAGTTCTTGCGGGATACGGGACATGGGGAGGCGGCATAGCTAGAAGAGTCAGACGGCGACGACGAACACAGGAAGGAAGGAAAACTCACTTCGATGACGTTTAGCATTTCCAGTGGCCAATATGGGGGATGGAAGCGAAAGAAGGACAATTAGATTGTTATGACCATTATTTGGTTTTGCGTCGTCGACTGCGTGCATTGTGCGCTAATTAAGGCAAGTGTGAATCCCACACTCGGATTTAAGCGACAGAAAGAGCGAGTTTCACCCACCTTCGGTTAATATTCTAGTAGCGATTCGCAGCGTAGCCTGGACACAAACCCTCCCGAGCGCGACATCCAGCTGTGTAGTATAATGGGGTGACCTTACGGGATACTATCCCGAGTGGCAGAAAGCGCGCGGAAATAATGACAAGGCCGTCGAATTATCGAGGGGCTGCCAGCGAGAAGAGTGCCAGATCTATTCGCTTCAGGGGAACAAGAGGCGCGGGCAGAGACAAGGAGTACATAGAGCGCCCGATACCAGCTGTAACGTCGCTGGTTTCGGTGGATGTGACATTATAGAAACGACAGAGGCTTTGAAAGAGCATTGGGTCCCAAAACGGTAGCGCACAAAGCAAGCGAGTCGGAGCACAAAAAACTACGCGTCATCTCAGATTATCTTTCCCAGAGATGAATGGAAGGTTCCTGATGACAACGTTATAAGGAGCAACCAACTCCCGGAGAACGCGTACCGTCATTGTTGGATGTCCGATTCAACGTAAAGGAGGACGTAGCCATAGTCACATTAATGACTGTAGAAAGCCGAGTCATCGCTAGTCGGTAAGACACAGACCAAGACGCGCCGACTAAAAGAGTGATGAAAGCAGGACGCAAAAGCCGACACGTGCGTGGTCTACGGCTTTTCCCGACCTAAACCTAAACAGTGCTCCTGGACCTCTTTTCCTACTACCATTCTCAATATCGACGTTTCAAAGCGTGTGTGTCTCGTAGCCCGCCTTGGGGTCCTGTATCCGACAATCACGCGCGGCCTAATTGTGCTATCATAGCATGGTACGATTATGGAAAAAGACAAAGCAAGACGATCTACGCACTTTCACACTCTGGTCCTTTCTCTACCCTGCTGACGTGCTCGGCGGGAATGCTCATACTGTTTTCCTTCTGAATTACTGGCTCATGACTCAACGCCCGGCGCTTCTGCTACATGAATGGTAACCTTGTAGAAGGAGACTTAAGCAACGCGACAATCCCGAATCCACGTGGTCTTCGATTTCTTCTCGAGGCTGCACACA
>QLPD01000541.1:0-38311 GCA_003314085.1 Hymenopellis raphanipes
TGTCCTTATAGAAGCACGTAGTACTGTACAGCCTCCAAGCCCCAAGTTCGAACGCACCGCCATCCCTCCCTCGTGCCCTTCTAGAAAAGTCGGTTTGCAGACTCGAGCGATGTTCGTTACTTCATTTGCGCAAGACTCGGACGACAGAGAGAAAGCAAGGAAGTTGCCTGTCACCGTTTCATTTTTTCCGATCGTGATCGACACGTGGACACTTCTTCTCGTCCCTCGTTTCTACAGTCCATCATGTCACCAATCCCTCAAGAAGCCGGCGCCAATCATAGTCATTGGAACACGGAACAACGCGTCGCGTAAATCAGTCCAAGACGTGTTTGAGTCTGACGCGGATCGCTTCTTAGCGCTAATACTGTGCCATCACGTTAGTGGTTCAATTCAATCCGCAAATTTTCGTTGATGATCAATTCTACTTTTATAGGACGACTCTCTAACTTCTATTCATCTGCCAAGTACCAAGCCAACCCGGAGCTCCTTGATTAATGCTTGCTCTGGTGGCCATATGAGTTCTCCAGAATCTGGACATAGCTATTGACTACCATCATTCGTACTTGGCTCGTTCCATCCAACGTCGCACCTCCATCAATCTGGGTCTAGCAGGCTGTGGCATGACTTCCTTCTGCTCCGCCGATGCTGTTCGCCACAACGCGTTAGAGCTTCGCGACCCCGGACGTATTGCAGGCAGAGGTGATGCGTGGTCGTTCAATTGGATCGCGATAGGTCTTGCTCTCTTTCGTGCACGCACGACAGCGGCCTTCAAACGTAATCTTCCTGGATGGCGATATTTCTCCGAAGAGCTCATGACGTCTGACTATCTACTGTGGTCGAACCTTGCACAGAAATGACCTCAACGAACCTCGTATATCATGGCAGTCGTACACTGATACCGACTACGCTATGCTGGACATGACGCCCTCTGAAGTCGTACCAAGGTTTGATGACGCGCAATATGTCGTTAGCTTGTCAAAATTTCAACAGACCCTCGATTGCATCCCATTGTTTAATTCTTAAGCTGTCGAGCTGACCGCGCTGATTGTAACCGTTTCGTCATCGTCCAGAGTATTTCACACTTTGTCTCTGGGTTCCTGCTCGCCTTCGAGGCATGAGAATATAGTACCGGTGCTCCAAACGGAATTTGGATTTCCGCAACATATGGGTTAATCACAGAATTCACAAGGTTACCTGTATTCTGATACAGGTGAGCAACTATCTTTATAATTTGAATGATCTTGATAGCAGCCTGTTGTTGGCAGGGCCTCCACGTCCATTTAGATACCGGATAGCGCTTCTATCGACAAATGACGCGCTAAAAGACGGGCAGTACGCGAGATGGGGACTCGCACGCCGTGACTGGACTGATAATGACGGTGCCGTAGCGCCTGACCAGGTTTGCTTCACAGCTTCCACGTCCTTCACGTGTAGCTCTACAGTTCATTTCAGTACTCTTTCAAGCTTCCTCATCTGACTCCAGAATACCTCGCGAAGTCTTTGCACTGCTTTTTAATATCAACCTGCACTGCCTGATTGATTGGGACGCCACCGCCGCGCTCGCCGGCTCAGATTTATGGTCAGCGCTCGCTCGACATGAGTAATTTCGTCAAGGCACTCGGGTTCGTATTCATTTTCTCCAGAGTTCCCTGTACAAGCTACTAAATCAGTCCTAGAGCTGGCTGATCTTCCCCGCATTGCTGTCATTGGCAATCAACCCGCTGGAAAAAGTTCTCTGGTTGAGGCCTTCGCCTATGTAAGGTCTTCGTCCTTCGTCGCTAGGTGATAATGATCCTTGTCCATTTCCAGATCGAAGTGCCGCGTGCAACCAGGATATGTACCAGGAATCTAAAGCTACGGCTGACCTGGCAGATGTCCCATGGTGTTCTGCCTCTCTTATTCGTCGAATGTGTGGCGCTGTTGGATATCCCTCCGGTTCAAAAGAGCAAGACCAGCAATCGACTACCTAACATGCTAGAGCAAACGTTTGGACCCACTATTTATTGCTTTAAAAACTCGCCCAGCAAAGGATGCACAGGCTGCGGGAATTCATCATCCGGGACATGCTCAAAGTCACCTATTCCATAACTTCGACCCCCCACCGCCAACTCGCAGCTGATCTGATTCATCCACTGCGTATACGCTGCAACCGCCACCGCACCCGCCACGACCTTCTTCTCCTCGTCCTTGTCACACCGAAATAGCAACATCCCAGGCTCTTCATAATAGTCCAAATCGCCGGCCAAAGTCGTATACACGTCCGGCACCGCCTTGTTGACGCTCGCAAAAGGGAGATGCGTTTTGCGATATCGTCAAACGTGTGATAACCCGAAGACTCGTCGGGGTCAGGCTTGTATCCGCTGGAAACGTATTGGACCATGCGCGGGAGAGGGTGGAGCTTTCTGGATTGGATGAGGTTCAAGCGTTCTTGAGTGCTCAGTGTCTTTGGTACGTGAGTTGGGTAAAAGAGCGATGCGCAGTCTGCGGTGAGCTCTTTTGATTGATACAGAGTGAGTATCATTAGAGCATAACATAACATAACAAACGCACCCATGGTGTTTTTAGGCGCGAATGGTTCGTCATAGGGGAGATGCTTTTCGAGGAGTTGTGCGACACTCCAGGCCTATGGCAGCCATGAGCCGACGAGGCAGCACGCGAGGGAGGGTGGAGACGTACGAGCCGGAAGTTTGCATCGGGCTGGAAGAGTGTCGGCTCGATTTCGTTGAGCGACCAGCGGGCGCCTGGGAGTTCCGCGCATCATTTAATATCTGTGTAGACGGCGGCCATGTGACGCGCACCTTGTACGCGAGGCGCCGTGCATTTGGCAGTTGAGATAAATGTTCGGGCTTGAGGAAGGAGGAAGGGAGGTCGTCGGAGGGATGTACGTAGCAGGCGCGACATGGTTGGATGCAAACGCAAAGGCAGGTGCGCGGGAGAAACCAGGTGATAATAGTTAGATCAGATGAGACAAGCCTGCTCTCATCCTTCTAACCATCACAACGCGCGGTACACGATTCCTCGACATACATGCTGACGGGAATCAGATGACATTCAAAACCGACCAGCGCCGCTCTTCCCGAAGGAGGTCGATCCTCAAGGACTTCAGATGGTTGGTGAGCGACATGGCATGTTACTCGTCATTGAAATGAATCAACAAACTATGTGTAGGCGTCCGGACTAACCCTGACACTCTGCAACCCGGTGAGGAAAGCAGCTGGCTGGGTATCCTCCACGGTCGAGTGCAATGGATTTGCAAGCCCTTATCAAGAAGTGAGATACTGTATTCCATTTGTCACACGCCCAACTCCTCAGCGTTAATGTATGACTTGACAGCCGTATTACGTGTGAGCTTCCCTTCAATGTACCCTTCGGGGCAACAGCGCGCCTCATCAATCAATGTCTTGGAGACGTCGTTGAGACTAGTAATAAATACATGGACCGTAATAATTTATTAACTTCAAGTAGCATGTGGGCTAGTGCTAGAGGGTATTACTTTATACCAAATTTGTGCTTAGACAGGTATCGAAGAATTATTCCATCAGCGCCACACTACTCGGTCAGTTACCGACAACTTGTATCGAATGCTACTAAACAGAAAATAATAGGTGTTACAATAGTTGACTGAACAATTATTACCATGGTCTTACCACAAAGGTCTCATCAAGTTCCTTTGCAGTTTATTGAAATCATCTACTGAGTCAACTGGTGCAGCAAAGGATGCACAGGCTGCGGATATTCATCAACCGCATCCTCATCAAAATCACTCGTTCCATAAGTCTGATCCCCCACCTCCAGCTCCCAGACGACCTGATTCATCCACTGCGTATACGCCGCAATCGCCACGGCACCCGCCACCACCTTGTTCTCCTCCTCCTCGTCAATCCTCAATGACAGCATCGCTTGCTCTTCACCATCCAAATCCTCAGCCAAAGTCGCGTACACGTCTGGCAGCGCTTTCTTGACGGCCGCAAAAGCGATGGAGAACTCGCCGCAAATGTTTTTGGCGATATCGTCAAACGAGTTATGAGGTACAGACTCGTCAGGTTCAGCCGCGGAGGAGTACCCGCTGGCAACGTATTCGACCATGCGCGGGAGAGGGTAGAGTTTTTTGGATTGGATGAGGTTTAAGCGTTCTTGGGTGCTTAGAGTCTTTGGGACGTGATTCGGGTAAAAGAGCGATGCGCAGTCTGCTGTGAGATCTTTTCATATGTGAGTGAGTATCATTAGAGCATAAGTAAGAAGAGATGGCCGACGCACCCAAGGTGTTTTTAGGCGCGAACGGTTCGTCAAAGGGGAGATGCTTTTCGAGGAGTTGTGCGACACTCCAGGCCTACATACAGTCGTGAGCCGACGAGGCAGCGCGCGAGCGAGGGACGAGACGTACGAGCCGGAAGTTTGCGTCGGGCTGGAAGAGTGTCGGCTCGATTTCCTTGAGCGACCAGCGGGCGCCTGCGAATTCCGCGCATCATTTAGTATTTATGAGTAGAGGGCGATGTGATGTGCACCTTGGACGCGAGGGGCCGAGCGTTTGGCAGTTGAGATGAATGTTCGGGTTTGGGGAAGGAAGAAGGGAGGTCGTCGGAGGGATGCGCGTAGTACTAGCATGCGCGACATGGTTGATGCAAAGACAGGCGCGTGGGAGAAATCAGGTGATAATGATTATACAGTAGATAAGATAAGACAAGAATGTAAGAACAGCTTCCAAGAGCTTGCAACAAGATGGGATTCTGTAGCAGGCGCTTTTTGACGAGAAACAACCACTTGTATCTCATCACGGAGTATATTTGCTCGAGTGAGTCGTAATTCAAGGGGCTCTTTGTAACCAAATCGCGATGTAAGTGTTGCAAAGAATACTAGGTGGTAGCCCGTCAGCAGAGCCTAGAACGAAAGCTAAACAATGAACGAACATTTGTACAATCAGACAGGTCTTGGAAGCCTCTGCGGATTTGGGTCTGACCACTTGAAACGTTATTCGTGTTTCCGATGTTACGAGGAACACCTAGTCCTGATGCTCTAGTACGTTTACTATTCGGACATACGGGGCCGAGATACAAAGTGGCGCAGCGGGATTACGGTTGCCAGGAAGCATAGTATACAGTGCGTGAAATGTGCTGTTGGAAAGCGAGTCGGGTGGAAGGTGGATATGTCACCCACACACTGGCGTATGAGATCATAACAAGGCCATGTGAGAGTCTAAAAGCAAGAGACACGTCAAACGTGACATCAAACAAAAGTAGACTACTCAAAGGGCGGGCCTTTGAGGAGGCCGACTCCGAATAGAGCGCGACTTTGGCCAGAGCCCGAGGCGGGAATTTAGCGAGGCTCTCGACTTCTAGCCTACCAAGAATATCTTGTACATCGATGGAAGAGATTGAAGAATCGTCTGCGGCTATGGGTCTCGTCGCAGGGCGTCCCAATAATGCGCTGTGCGGTGGCGGCGGCGCAGGCGGGCCGTACCAGGCACCTCTACACGTGTGAACGGAGCCCCTTTTCATGAGATTTGATCAAACCCCTATTCCGTTGTCCGATAACTTCCGACTCCGCCATGATGCTCTGTGTTGACCCATTTTTCATGCTCCACGTCCTAGACACCGACTAGCCTTTCCACTTTAAACCCTTTACACCCCATCCCGCCTTGCTCTAATTCTATGCGTATCTCCTCTTACTGCATATCATAACATTACCATGGACGTGCCCAAAGATTCGCTGCCAGGGAGGACCAGACGGGGTTGTCTGAAGAGCCCTGGACATTCCAAGCCGCCGAGTCCAGACCCAGCATCGGCGCCGCCTTTGTTGGCAGATACTACCAGGCCATGCATCGCGAGCAGAAAGAGCGTAAGTTTTTGCTCAGAGGACGCCTACGATGTATGGGATGCGGACGAGTGGGATCGCACACCAAGCGAGCCAGCGCGAAATTTGAGCTACCAGTGAGTTTATTATCCATTTAATGCTTCGTTCTTTGCACGCTGGCGAGGACGATATGCGCTCTTTTAGCGGTCGTGTGCCGTATGACTCGGACCAATTTTTCATCATGTGCTAATCACTCGTTTGCAGGGACATGCTCGAGCTCAAAGCCATCCAACGCACTCTGCCTCGCGCAAATCAACTTCCCGACATGTACACTGGGAAACCTGGTAGTCATTACCTCGGAAAAGTACCCATCGGTCTGCTCCCGCTCGCAGTGAGCGGCGAGGAGCGCCAGTACCCTCCTACGATCACTCCACCGTCTACTCCAAGTCCTGTCCAGAGCGGGACTTCGACGCCACGCAAGAACTTTTCATTCGTTCCGCTTCTCGAACCCGAACCCGTGCATAGTCACGCGGCGCGTCTAAAGGCTGTGGCGTCTCCCATGCTCGTGCCCCCTAGTCCCCTCGTGCTTAATCCTAATGTCACCTCCCCTTCCTCGGCCGACGTGCTTTCCGCTGCAAAACCCATTGCGCGAAAGAAAAACGTCATGTACATCAATGGCGAGGAGGTTGATCTGGACGAGGATGAGCCCAGTCCAGTCGAGGAGAAGAAAGCCGACGTGGATCCCTTGATGATCGCCTGCTCTTTCCGCGCCAAACGCCACACACCCCCGACGTCTCCTCCCCCAATACCCATTCCTCCCGTGGCCGTCCCTGCACAGCCAAAGATCACGACACCGGAGCCACCAGACCCGATTACGCTACCTGCCTGCTCGTTCCGTGCGCGCCGGGTCAGTCCACCCATCGCTCAGTCCCCGCCGGCGACGCGATACCCTCCCGCGCCCGCTTCGCCTCCTTCACCACGCCCTACGTCTCCGCCGTCATCACGTTCTCCCCCCATTTCTCGCACCCCTATTCCCCCGCGATCCCCACAAACACCTGCACGGCGCGTGCCGTGGGACAGCACGATGACTGTCCGCACAACGCGGGACAATACCAATCCTAGCGGCATGGTGGGTTTGGGCGGCCATGGATGGCAAAGTGGCAGGACGAGTCCCGTGTTGAGAGCTTGAAAACGACGTTGTTGTGTTTTATTATAAGCCTATCTTACATCAAACTTTTTTTTTATCGCATTTTCTTTTTGTTGTATAGACACCATATCATCATCGTTATTATTGGGTTTTCTTTTAGTCCTAGGACGTGCATGCATACTATAGACGTATATGTCGAGTTATTACACGCCAGCATTCATGCTCCTAATCGCGCGCTCTGCCTAATTTTTCTTTATCGTATCTGTGACAAAAGCGTCGTGTTGGAGGTTGGAGGTGAGGATACCTTGCATCCCTAACTAGTACCAGGGGGATGAAAGGGAAAATTGAGAATGCGAGGTGCAGAGGAACTAGAGCTGTCTCGTTCGTTTGGTTTGGCTCTCCTTGCACGAACCAAAGGTGTGTCACTTGACGTCGTTGTTGACATGTCGGCTTATACGGTTGACAGAAAAGAGGTATATCAATAGCTATTTTTATGACATTCTCGAATCCCAACCAGCTACTAGAGCGGCGTTGGCGCCCTCTCCGAGAACATGACGACCATAACATAGCAGGGTTCGTCATCTTGGAGCTCTTGTTACGAACACTCACTAGTTGTTCACTTTAGAGCGACACAGTTCAAGTGCTAAGTAGGTGCTATCTAGATACGCTGATCGTCGTCCTTGAAGCTTGAAGGCGCCCTCTCGTCGCTGCGGAAGGGGACTCGGCGCGGTTGTCCTTCCGATATGGCCACTGAGCGAAACTACGATGATGGCAGTGACTAGGAACTGGATACCCTATAGACTACGAGGTCGACGGTCTATTCTCGATTAAACGTGTCAGATACCCAATTTCTGTGCTATCGGACCCAGCTCTGGAGGACAATTCCCCCAGTTTTCAGAGGAGGTCGTACAAATTAAAATTTCAGTGTTGTAGTTAAGGTCTTATTTAAGGGTGATTTTTTTGTTAAGGTCTTAAACATTAATAGAGTCTTAATTAAGAGTGTCTATTTAAGGCGTATTTAAGAGTCGTCACGACAAGGCATCTGTACAGTGTCTACCCGTGAAAGTCGTCACCGGAGCCCTCTGCCGCGCCGTCATCCAGCGGCTCATCAGAATACTCAGCCTGGATAAGCTCCATTTGGCGCTCCTCGTCCGTAAACGCCTGTTTCCGCTGTGTCCGCATGCTTTCGACGTCAACGGGACGCTGTACGCAGCCGCCAAATAGGGTTGCAAGCGTGGCGGGAAGCCAGGACTTGCGTTTCCGCCCGGCATTCGAATCTTCCATCTCCACATCCTCATCGCCACTCGACGCTTGCTCCACTTCAATCCACTTCTTCATCTCTCGACGCCAGTCCTTTCTTGTGCGTACGAGCGGGCGCCGAGGCTCTTCTGCATCTGACGTATCACCGCCGTCGAGATCATCAAGAAGATCTGTGAATTGGGGAACTTGAAGAAGTGATTTGACCGTGGCATCCGAATGGTTCTCGCGCGCCTTTCGTTCATGCAGAAGGCCCGTTTCGATATGTTCCTTGCGAATGTCGGCACCGGTCTGGGACACAGTTAGATGTGAACTTGACTGAGTGAACTGGAGACAGTACCTTGGACATCTTCTCCAGTTTAGGCAGCTTTAATCGATTGCGGTGTTGCGTCTTCTTGATCGCCAAGTCGGAAAACGACTGCTCAGCCGCCGCCTGGTTAACGAGGAGCTCGAGGAGCATGACCGCAAAGTCTGCAAGTTCAGCCGTCGACTGAGTCGCTCGGAATTGTTCCCAGACAATGACGGGATCCTTGCCCTATGAAAGAATGAGACAACGATGCAACGAGAGCCTAGAATGTAACGTACATGAAGGTCCTCGAAGACAGCTTGATGTTCCTTGAAATGTGCGAACGGCCCAGTTCCCGACAATGGGGCAGTGTTGTAGTTAAGAGTTAAGGGTTAAGACATTTTAAGGCCTTAACGGTCTCTAAAATTAAGGGTTAACAAATGTCTGATCAGCAATTAAGACCTTAAATGCCCTTAAATGAAATCGGATCATGCCGAGTGCTGACTAACCAGAATGATGTCACTCCGGGGGCGAAAAATTTCGTCGGCCGTTCCTATCGATCTACTCACTATGCCGTCGAAAGGCGTCTTATGGACGTATTTCTATCAAGGAGAGAAACAGAATGCATCACAGTACCGTGCCCACTGCTTGGGCTGCATTGAGAAGGAACGGCCAGATAACATCCCCATCAACATCGACGGCAGTATTCTCGATAGTCAGGCAGAAGAGTGGTTCAAAGCCGGTGTGTCGAGTATGCAGCCTAAATAATACAGATGTCTAATCTCTATCCAGCCGTGAAGAAGGCTACAGCGGGCAGTGTCCTTGGCGTGAAAAATGCCATGATAGCACATCTCCTGAAGTGCAGGAATGCATCTGCTACGGCGCGGAAGGCCGCGCCGCGTGAGAAGGGAATCAAGGACGACGACTCGGATGATGGAGGAACAGAAGCCGATGATGAAGCGGACACCACAAAGACGGGACCTGTGACCAAGAAGCGAAAGTTGTTAACGAATGTGAAGACACTCACACAGACCACGCTCAAAGTCCCCACCGGCCTCAATATCCCATTCCCTCCCGCAGATAAGAAACTCGTCCAAGCCCAGTTCGGACGAGCGACCATCTCAGCCAATCTACCATTCCGATGGGTCGAAAATCCCGAGGTGATCAAGCTGTTCTTGATGTTCCGTGCCACGGCCGACGACGTGATACCGAGTCGTGGAGTGCTGTCGGGCCGAATCCTGAATGAACTTTCTGGAGCAGTGGATGAGAAGGTAGATAATGCTCTGCGAGGAGCCTACGTCTCGCTATGGTGAGTCGTGATCAGTGAACGATGCAGGAGATATACTTACGACTCTTTAGCGCCGATGGATGGGATGACAACTCAAGAAACAAGGTCACTGGTATCCATGCTGCAGCGAAACGGAAGGTGAGTAGTAGTTCGAACTCTGGCATCAATTTCGCTTACTTACCGCATGAAGACGTTCCTCGTCAAGTTGGCCAACACAAACCGAGACAGAAAGGATGGAGAGGGCATGCACGACATATTTTTGGTGATGATAGATGAATTAGAGGGAGAGAAGGGCTGCATCGTCGTGCTCTTGTGTTGTGATAATGACGGTGGCAGTCATAAGGGAAGAGACCTTGTGCCGATCAGTCGTCCATGGATTCTTGTTGCCCCGTGTTGTTCCCACCAAGTATGTTCTAGCCCTTTCTTACTCCATTGGATGCATCTAACTCCATTTAGTTCAATCTTATTCTTGGAGACTACTTTAAGGAGAACGCGGCCGCTGCGGAGATTGCTGAACAAGCCACCAGTGTCATCGGTTGGATACTCAATCATACGAAAGTCCGCGTTGTCATCAATGATGTTCAGCAGGAGAAGACGGGTCGTATTTTAGCCCTCATCGTCGCAAATCTCACACGATGGACAACTCACTTCCTCGCCTTCAGACGGCTTCTCCTCCTAAAAGATTCTCTTCGACACGCTGCCTATCTGAATCGTCAGAAAATCATTGATGCGCAAGTCGGAGCTGAGAAGAAACCTCGCGAACGAGCACGGCTGACACGAGCTGCCGAGGAACAGTGCGACGTGATGGAAAGTGGAGAGTTCTGGAAGGGTCTCCAGACGGTGGTTGATGATATCGAGCCCATCTGCTATGGTACGAACATCAATCAAAGTGATTCTGTTCGTCCCGACGAAGTGCTGCTGACCTTTGCTGGCATTTTTCGATACTTCGATGGTCACAAGAATCGACGAGTCTCCAACGCCATGAAGAAACGCATCGAAAAGCGGTGGAAAGCTTTGGATCAGCCGCTCTTCATCTTCGCTCTCATCTTGAATCCGTACGAAGGACTGACGCGTTTTGGGGACAAGGCAAATATTGATATCTTCTCACTCAATGCCGAGTTCCTAGTGGTGCGTATCGTTGGCCCTCACTTCGCATTATCCAACTTACAACTAATAGTTTTACAAACGCGTGAAGAGTCGACCGACTATACCGACCGATGCTACCGATGCCCAAAAGAAGGCTGACGACGAAATTTTTCGCCCCCGGAGTGACATCATTCTGGTTAGTCAGCACTCGGCATGATCCGATTTCATTTAAGGGCATTTAAGGTCTTAATTGCTGATCAGACATTTGTTAACCCTTAATTTTAGAGACCGTTAAGGCCTTAAAATGTCTTAACCCTTAACTCTTAACTACAACACTACTACAATTTAAAGGCGAAGTCGGTCAAGCTCTTGAGGCCTTGGGGACCTTATTGGAACCAAGTCAATTGTTTATCACTGGTCGATTGATTTCATCCCACCGCTATAGAGCCTCGTTATTCTGATATATGCTGCTGTGAGCTGCCCAGAATTACATTTCCACGCGAATATGCTCACACCAGAACGAAAGCCCGTCTGTAACGACGAAGACATCGCTTCCGTGCGACACGATCTTGCTTCCAAGTACATGTTCATTTGGCTTGTGCCATTTGGCGCCCGTCGGCTTGCACGGTTGACAGAAAAGAGGGTATGCCTATAACTATTTTCATGATCGTCGCTAATCCCAGCCAGCCTGAGCTATGTCACGAAACTTGAGCGGCACGTACTACAACTTGAGCAGTCCCTAAAGCATGCTCTCCAAGAACATGGCTTGACTGGAACATTCCAAGGCAACTCTCAATGTGGCTATCTGACTCCTGTGATGAGTACTACCGACTTGCCTTCTCTTTGCATTAGCGCCTCCAGATAGATGTACGTGTTCCTTGCTTTTTTCTTCCCCGATTCTGATAACTGTCCCAGACAGAAATCACCGACGTTGTAGCTTGAGATGCCCGCGTTTAATCTACTCGCCGATATGGCTCGAGGTTACAAGTTCCAGGACCAGGCGCCGGAAGGACTTTGACTCGGTGGCTCAGCGCTTAGGGTTTGAGGCTTGACACCGGATACTTCTGACGGTGATGCGAGGGATAGCTACAAAGCTATGGACTTGTACTCAAACGTCCTACAGCGCTCTGGTTGTAACTCATAATTCATAAATAGCTTGTTACCTATGAGCTTACGACGCACCATCTCCGATATCTGCTATCCCGCCGGGACACCAGTCGCAATGTCGACATTTTCACCCAACGACAACGAGTTCTGAGTGCTAATGACTGGGTCGCCTGTCGTCTACACTGTTCAGAGGTAGGCGAATCTCGTCATGGTAAGGTACGACATTTGACTTGTACTCCTTGCTGCCATCTCGACATTGCTATCAACGATGTCTATGGATGTGCGAAGCCAGCAGCGAGTAAGAGTCGTGGCAACCGATGGAACGTCCAGCATGTCGCGTCTACGTCTCTATTGCAGCGCACACCCTGTGAAGTCCTGCTGCTTATCGAACCGCGCCACCTTGTCGTGGCGGAGCTTTTCCAGAATCTCCTGTGCTAGTAAAGTATGCTCCGTGACCAGTCGAGCCAAACGCATCCCTACACTGCGCTAATTCCGGAGTTGTCGTCCATAAGCCAAGATCCTAGAAAGTCGATGATCCCAATCGGACCGTCCACACGAGCAGTAATCCAGACATCAGATCCGAGGGCTAACGTGAAACCATTCAATTCCAAGCACACCCTGTTCAATGTTGGATAGGATCCTATGTAAGGTTTGTTTCTCCACTCATAAAGTAGAAACCTTCTCCAAGTACGGGTGGGGGTTGTGAATCCTTCTTCCCAGAAATATCGTGCGGGAATGCCTGATTATCCTCGGCACAGGGATATCAAAATCGATTTCACGCAAAAAAAAGGTTATTCAAAATCATGATGCTTTGACGGGGACTCGAACCCCGGGCGGAGCCAAACCACGATGGGAAGACTCCATGTTACCCTTACACCACCAAAGCGTATTATTCGTGATTATCGGCCTGCCTTCATTGCGCCACATGCCCTGAGTCAAGTACAGACATCAATACAGATCATAACACAAGAATCTACTGCTCGTCAAAGCGGCGCCGTTGCCGTATACGCTCAATACTAGTAACAAACTTCAACGGCCGACTATAATCCTTCATCGGAACAAGAATCAACATCGGAAACTCGCCCACTTTAACCAGCTCCTCCACGCGGCCGCAGAACACCGCCCAAGGCTCCTCCTCGTCCGACTTCTCCCAATAGTCACCGCATATCGGCAGAGGATGCCAGCGGATCGTGCTCTCCGCTATATTGACCACAAGGACAACATTCCCATCTGGATTGGACGGCAGATTGTGGAACTTTTGTGCCGACTCCTGCATGACTCGAAGAGCTCGGAAGAGCCAGAACTCTTCGTCGAGAGGGAGTACCTTTATGGTGTAAAGTCTCCCAAAGTCTGTATATCAACTTTTAGCAAGGATATTACGGGACGGAGAACGACTGACTTCGATCACGGACTCTGTCGTGACAATAGCGACGATGTCCAGCTTTCCAGTCTTTCTTCTGGCAGAGACGCGAGCAGTAGGCGACGTGTAGACACCCGCTACAGCGCTTCAAAGTATTCGGGGTGCCCTTCGTAATCTGTACGGAACACTTGATCCCAAACCATTAGTGAGTTTGAATAGCAGTATTCAATGGCTCCTTACCTCAGTATTAGCACAATGATAATCCGTCATTACGCCCGCTGTTGCCAGAAAATCAAGATCTTCGTTCCCAACATCCTGTAAAGCGCTTTGAAAGCTCGCCCATTCCGCTCGAAGCGCACCCCCGGGACTGCCGATCTCACCCTCGATGTAGCGAAGATTAAGGGAGATTCGTTTTACCACGCTGTAAGAAAGAAAGTATCTGGAAATACATTTCAAGATCAGCTTCGACGGATCGATAGCCAGGTCCAGGTCTATTGCCGATGTCTCTGAGAGACGATGATACGCCCTCGCCACCGCCACCAGGAGACCCGCGCGGACTGCTATACACACGCTTGCATATCCGTAATAAAGAAGCGAAGCTATACTGGTGAGCACAGGAGGTATGACGCTCGCTTTCTGGGCATCCGGCGTAGCTGGACTAGGTCCATATTCGGGCCGCGCAACCTTTGAACGGGGGGACACCAAACGGAACAGCAATTTGACAAAGGAAGCGAGATACCCGCTGTTGACAACCTCGCGCGTCAGGTGCGGAGTCGTCGGGCGCGTGAGAGTGGCAAGCGCACCGATGGAAAAGCTGTCTATAGCGCGCTGCGATAGCTGCAGTTGGAGATGGGCAGATAGTGCGCCAGAGATCTCCTCGTTGGAATGCATCTTGAGCGCAGAGCTCACAGGCCGACTATCAGGCTGACCGGCGCTAGAGAGCGAAATGGCGTGAATGAGCGAGGTGACTCTCACAGCAGGACAGTGAAAAGCATGATGAATCCAAAGGCGCGTGATGCATTCATTAAAGACGAAGTCCTCCCTTGTGCGAACGGCGAAAGGATCTGATGGGAGCAGTCGATTGAGACCGAGTCTCATCACCTCGGCGAAGAGGACTTCGATAATTGGGATGAAGCCTTCCAAGCCGATAACTTCGCCCGGGCCTGCCCTACCAGCGAAGAAGATGGCCGTCATATTCGATATCCACACCTTTATCATAGGTATGAGGGCAGTCATTGAGGGAATAATCGAATGCGAAGGGGATGTCGCAAAAGGGGGCTGCCTGCCGCGCTCAAGACCAATAGAGATCAACTGAAATGCTTCCAGTGCACACAGCACGGCCGGGGGAGTAGTATTGGTGTTGTCATGAGTCGCGGGAATATTCTGTCTGCCTAGGAGATTTAAAATGACGGGCAGGATTTTCTGCGGACTGACTGGCTGCAGTCGCGCAAGATAGACCAGATCCTGTGCCGCTGCTAATGATCCAGCCTTTGCAGCAGTCGACAGTGCCTATCTAAGGAGTTCAAAGGAATTCAATAGAAGAAACAATTTATCTCACGTTTACGCGAAGGTTTAATGCTTCAGACGTCCTGGACATGATAGTTTAATTAGACTGTGATGATAGTTGTAGTCAAGAATGTGATAAGCACGTGAGGTTTTACATGTCCGCGATCGTCGCGTCTTGGAAGGCGCGTTTAAAGATGAGCTCGACTGGCCCGTGCAATTGAGCAGACAGTGTTTCAACCTTGCAAAATCAGGATCCTTTCAAGAGATACTGGCCTCTAGCTTTTACATAGACTCAATAAACCACAACTTCTACAATCCAGAAATCTCCAGCCAAATAAATAAGGGATTAGACAAAGCGCGTGTAGAAGCTCAAGTAACCTAGACATGCAGGTCTACAAACGAAGTAAGGGTCACAACGTACAACGAGAGTAACTAGACGAGAAACGTAGTGTCCTATGCCTGCCTTCATTGGTCATAGTCTACCCTTACAACCTCTTCCACCCCAAGCACCTTCGCCTCACGGCCTCATCGGCAACCACACTTCCGCCGTCTCGAACTGATCAATCAGCTCCTACAGCCGCTCCCTATCCATGCAGCTGCCGCGTCGCCATGAGCGCCTACATCACCACGTCAGCAAAATGACCCAAGTACACCAAAAAGAAATCCACCTCCGCCTTGCTATTCCGCACATCTCCAAACGTCTCCTTGCAAATCTCCAAAGTCGTCTTTTTCGTATCCTCAAGTTTGGTAAGAGCCTACGGCTCCTCGACATGTGTGAGCGCGTCCATATACACCTTGGCGTGACAGCGTAATGTCCAAAACGTTGTGCCGTGCCCGGTGCGCATCTCCTCGTACCAGGAAGCATAGTAACGGTTATACTGTCCACAACATTGGTGAATGCTGGTACAAATGAGGGGAATACCAGTAACGATCGCGAAAGCGGCGCGCTATACAAACGCAGCGTAAGTTGAAGTCGGCGGAACAGCAATGGACTAACCTTGACACGTCGCGGTACTACGCTCAACCTGCGCATGACCAGTAACATGTTCATGTTCTCCTCCTCACTACCAAAGCTTGCCCACCACTGAATGCGTGACCACTCTCCAGATGTCTGTACATCACTCCCGCACGCACGAGCTCCAGGAATATGTACAATTGGTCCTGAGAAGCCAACGAATGAGCAAACGTTCCAGGAGAATGATACTCGGCACACCTGGAACTTGTCGTTGACCCTTGCTTGCGACAGACTCATTTGCATCGCGGGCGCCAGCGCATAGTACATGTGCGTCCCCAAGAGGAATCTGCCACTCGGTAAGCGCCGTTTAGATCGTACCATTGACAAACACACCTTTATGCTTCGTCCGCGCGGCTAACCGCTCTGTCGTTGTCGCGCCCACGCGCAAGGTCAAGACTATCGTTGAAGATTGACTTGGGGACAAGGACAGAAATCGAATGGAGACTTACGTTTTTATCGATTAACACCGGCCATAGCTCAGTGCAAGAAGTGTCATCGACGCACGGCTCAAATAGAAAAGACTTCGTCGGGCGGGCGTCCAGTTAAGATGCGATCCAGATCTGAAGAAATATCCGCCACCGTGGCAATGCGGTGAGGCCGATGCAGAGGGGCGAGTGCCTGGAAAAAGGTTGGTGAGATTCAATGGGAAATGGCAAGCAAATCTCACCAGACAACGTGCTCAGCGCCAGTAGCAGCTGCGCCACGCTACCCTCGCTCCAGAATGACGATCACGCTCGCTGCCGTCGACGTTTCAGAGTAGCTATCCCCGTCCTCTTAACGCCGCAAGCCGAAGTAGCGCAATCCTAATATTGCCCGACGCGATCCTCCTTCACATCGTGGACCGTCTTCTGCAGGCAGTCGTCCATTAAATGAGCGTCCATTCAAACAGTCGCCCAGTTTCGGTACTCATTGGCGCCTATCCGTGTTGTGGCAGCGAAGTCGAGCCAAACGTATAGGGCGGCGAAGCATGAAATCAAAAGGTGATTCTCCACTGGTCGACGCGATATATAACAGACAAGTGTGCCGTGAATAGACTCCAGCCGAATTGTAGGGCCCACAGCGAAAGAGAAGATGATGGCGGGAAGGAGGCGGATTGGATGACGTAATGCATTTCTCTCTAACAGCTGCTATCACGCGGTCAATATGGAGAAACGAAGAGACGTTCTGTGCATTTGAATTTTCGCTGTCGAGCCGGAGAGTGATGGTAAGTGAGTCTGCTGTTCCAGCTGATTTGTAGAGCTCATGGGGACTCAGAATCAAATGACAAGATCGTCGGTTGAATGACGAAGCGCCTCTCTCCGTCATTCTATACTAAGAGGACTAAACTGGCCTTTGGCGTTCCTCGTGGATACAGAAGAATATAAACGGGTCCCGACTTTGATGGTGATGCGAATAACACGGCAGTGTCGGCGCAACTTACCACGCTTTCGCTCCAGACGTTTGGCGGAGTGTTTAGCTGTCCAGACAGTAAATTGAGCTCAACGTATGCTTTCTACTTAAACGTGTGTCCCTCACTGATGTCACCTAAGATTAACAAGTTCGTTGCCCGCACGGCCCCAGAGGAAATGCAATGTTGTGGCCTGTGGAATCATGCTCTCAAGTTTGCTGTTAAAAGTGTGGAGAGAGAAACTACCAGTTAAGCTGTAACAGGTTCACTGCCATAAACATACGACTCACAAGCATACCAGATTTATTGTAAGTGTACAGATACTGTGATGAAAGCAATGCACGGTTACCGCAATTAACAGCAGTGGTACGCTTTCAAGAAAGCTTTGCTCAGATCTGATCTATACAGCTCGTGGGTCACGACGTCGAGGATCTGATGTACTAGTCACCAAGGACAGAATACAAGAGCATCCGACCATACCGGCGGATGGCATCACCGCCAAAGTAACTGCTTTGTTAGCGCAATTGAGTAGGCACCCGAAGAACCTGTTTACCACAGACTCATATCAGCGTGCTCGGAAGATCCCCTCAAAAAGCATATCCTCGTTTGTCTCTTGCTCTCATCATCATGCCTGGTCTGGACATTTTCACGGCCGACCGCTCGAAATATGATTCTGCTAGTGACGAGAACTCGGATGTGAAATCCGGCTATAAGACTCGCTTGGCCTACACTTCACTGGATGACGAATCAATGACGATAGAGAAGAGGATTGTTCCGATAAGGATGACGAGCCACAGGCGACATCTTCAATGGATGAGGATATCAAGATTCTTCAGCTCATCAAGTCTGGCGACTTTTCAAACCAATGGGTGCCCATCAAACCAAGGTTTGTAGCTTGTCGATCCCTCTCCATGGAACACATCTCTCACACTGATGATTCAGCGACGCCAGATCACTTTTCGGTACGTCGATGCGCTCGAACAAAGGATCCGGATGGATACCGGAACTTGAGTGTCGGCAATGGTTTTATGCCCTGGAGGACGTTCAAGCGAGGAGCCTGGATGCTCTGTCTGTACTCGCTGAGACCGTAGGTGGTGTGGCCAGAGATCACTGGCACTGGGCTCTTTCCGATCCAAACAATTATGTCAATTATTACAAAGGACTTCAGGCACTGCTCATTGTCATGATGTCGAATGCAAGAGCTTGGACTGACTCCGACTGGTGGAAGTTCCACTACTTCTACATCCCCGCTCAAAGGATGTGCCACTTGTCGTTCACCTCGAGTTTATTTGAGGAAAGGATACCATTGGATTACTCACCGGACAGACCATGGAAGGATCTTGCGCAAGTCATGCAGATTACTCTACCATACTTCCGGGAGATGACCGCTCGTGTTGAAGCACTCTCAAACCTTCATCGTGTGGGCTGCTCCTCGGATTGTTCCAACTCCCCATCAATCTATGAGTCGACAAATACGGCAAACCTAATTATGTGCCTCGACGTAGCAGAGAGCGTCGCGAAACTGGTGCCAGTCTTCGGGGCTGTCCTCGAAGGTACATGCGGAATCCTGCGGAAGATCATCCAAGCCGCAGAGGTAAGTGAACAGTACTTCCTAATCGACGCTAACAGATACGTTCACAACAGGGCGCGCGCGCTGCCCGCGATGACTGCAAGGCTCTTGCAGAACACACGGCATGTATTACACTTGCGATCGTTAACGAGATTGGGATGAGATCGACTGGGGGCGGGGCAGAAATCAAGAAGATTTGGGATCTATCTGCGTAAGGGTATATACAGATGTTGAGGCTCGTGTCTGACTTGGCTTACAGCGTCATCGGCGAAGTTAACCAAAGAATTCAGAAACTCTCCAAGCTCGGGCGACTTCAGTACTTTGTCGCACGTGCGAAGATCCGAGGCCAGGTCAGGATCTACGTGTGCAGGTGGATAATGCGCGGATCTCATTTCAGGTTTGCATTCTCCCCGTGTACCTATGGCATTCTTCCTCACACTCCCAAAAGATTAGTAACGATATTACGACGACTCGATTACTCCATGATCTTAGCTTGATGCAGGCGAGGCTCATGTCGCGTGTCGATGATATGTACAAGGTTCAGACGATCATGGATGGCAAGCTCGATACGGCCTACAGAAAGCTGGAAACGACCGACAGAAAACTAGATATGATCTTAGTAAAGGTTAGGAAGATAATCACATCATCCCGGTCGATTGATAATTTACTCGTCCGTTTTAGATACACGGTGGCGCTGGGTACCGAGACGGTTAATCTCATGTAGGAGTGAAGAATGCGGACTTCGATATAAGGGCCAACTGACGCTACTCAGACCATAACTTTCGCGTTGAATCTACCTTTATCTTGCCAGTTCGCTGTGATTTCTTGTAGCGATCTTGGACGCTTCCGTTATATCGTTTACTCTCCCAGCAGATAAATAAATAATCTTGGACACGGTAGTCAGAAAACAACCTTATTATACGCCGCACTCTGCGAGATCCGTGTCGTCCCATCCGGCCCACGTTGCTGACATCCGTTGTTCTCAGACATCGCAGTGGTAACTGCCCGACTGAATAGCGTGCAGGTATAATACGCGCGTTGATCCGAGTACGTCCCATAGTTATCCAAAAACACGTTGAACGATTTGCACAGAAAATTGGCGGCGCATATCGCTGTACATTCTAGTCGTATCATATCAGTCAAATTGAAAGGGCGAGAGTACAGAAGGCCGACACACCGTGTATCTGAGAAACATATCCATACCCAAGATAACTCGACGGATCAACTATCGCAGAACACTCTTTCGCATAGAGCTCACGGAACTTGGCCGTCCTAGTTTCTGTAGCGGGTGGACACTGCATGGCCTGCGCAGGCGATAAACGGGACAGCGCAGCGCAGGTCATCTAAACAACGTCAGGTGTGGATAACAAGGAGAAAGGAGGACGTACACTATCCAAGCAGACTGCGCCAGCGTCAAGCACTTCTCGTGCCCCATCGCAGTTTCCGGCTTCCGTATATACCCAGCCGGGCTGGGACGAATGACCGAATTCAGGCGGTATTGGAGCACCAAACTTGTTGGAGATGGTAGGCGGGTCTCGTTCCAGCGTGAGCTCAAAGTCAAGGAGCACCTCGACTGGCGTGGCGAGGACACAAAGAAGGCAAGCCAACGAAAGTAGTGTCCGGAATGGAGCCTGGCGCATTTCGACAGATGTCGTGTATGTTTCGGTGGGGAGGAAGTAGCGACAGGTGCGCGAGAGCAGACATGTGGACTTTTGAAAGGCTAGGAAGTTTTTTGAGGGGTATCTCATGATGTGTGGACACGAGACCCAGGCCCGCATGATGGAGAAGCCTTCGTCAGGGCGCATACAATAGCGCGAAGGGGGGTCTGCCGCACATCGACTACCTTCGACGACCGTCACCTGGCCCAGTAAATTTTCCTGACATCATACAGTCGACAACGGTCCCACACTTCGCATTGACAGATCCGAGTTGAAAGTTCTGATTCGTCGGATCGTAGGAATAGCACATACATATTGGAGGAAGTACGACAAGGCTAAGAAAAGACGACAACGACTTCTGGTGAGAATTCGAGCAGCGTAATGTTCGTAGTCGGCGAAGGATCAGTGCCATGAGGGTATGGTGGAAAGAACGACGCTCGTGGGAAAGAGTAACCAAGGTAAGTACTCATAAATGCTTGCTCGAACGACTACAACCGTTCCAGGCTGATTTGGATTGGATTTGGACATGGAAATGGGCGGCGTTCATTGTTTCTTTTGTAGCAATCGGGCCGGGCGAATTAATAGGCTCATGTATGGTATGTACTGTACTGTTTCGACCGTAAGTTCGCGGGGTGTTATGCGTTATGCCGCGAACTTACAGGAACTTAGTTCGTTGCCAGGTACAACGCGTGACATTACCATATTTGGACAGGTCCGCCGTAGGCGAACCCGAAAAATTGCTGTTTTGGGCGATGCAGCCCTGAATCCAAGCCCCGTTACGCGTTATCTTAAGCTCTAAGTTAGGTTCTGATGGCCGCGTGACGCGTTATGCGAATTTGCGGTCGAAACAGTACAGTACGGCAGAGCGTGAACACACAATGTGCTATTGGCAGA
The DNA here is from genome assembly GCA_003314085.1 of Hymenopellis raphanipes. Taxonomy (NCBI): domain Eukaryota; kingdom Fungi; phylum Basidiomycota; class Agaricomycetes; order Agaricales; family Physalacriaceae; genus Hymenopellis; species Hymenopellis raphanipes. Next base: position 21,352 of record QLPD01000541.1, read on the forward strand.
AATCATGGCCGACTAGCTCAGCTGGTTAGAGCGTCGTGCTAACAACGCGAAGGTCTTGGTTTCGATCGCCACGTTGGCCGTCTTCTCGTTGATTTTTGGGTCAACTTTTTCCCCGCGCCACACAAGCCTCACACGAGTGACGAAATCAGTGGAAATAACCGGAGGTAGTAAATACCAGAAGTTGGGGTTATATACCTACCAGTTAGACATAGTTATTTGGTTAGTTAGGAATCTATGTATGAACACTAACTCTCCTCACAAGGCAACAATTAACTTCTTTAAGAATTGCATTACTTCAACTTCACGGACATTCCTCTCCTTATGATCTTTCAAGGAAGTGCACACCCTCCTCTTCATGGGGTTCAGAGTCTTCGTCAATAGGTCCCAGTACCCACCGACATCTCGGCCAAGGCCAGATCCCCATTGCCAGAGAAATGGAGCTCGAGAATCAAATCTCTGAGCCTAGCAGTTTCCGGCAACCTTTCGAGCTACATAGCCAACCATTCTGCCGTTCCAGACGACCTCCAGTTCTTAAAGGCAATGTGGAAATGCACGTTCTCAACGTTACCGATCGGTAGTGGTATCCTGAGGCCGTTACTCTGCACCGTTGCCTCAAGGGCGAAGTCTATGGTTGATATTCCCGCGGCACGTAAAAGTGTGTCCACTCGAGTGTCTGGATCGCCGATGGACGAACAACTCCCTCAGGACTGACCTTCGACTGGACGGCCGCCACAATCTCAGACGCAGGGATGAGAGCAACCTGTTGCTCTACAAGGTTTAACGTGTCGATAAATCGCACTTGTCTCTCCTCATTCGACGCCTCGTCCTCCGTGTTCTCGTACTCTGGAAAACGGATATTTACAACGGAGAGATGCTGTATGCCAGGGATGCTCCCCAGCATGTCGAAGAACATCTGAGCACCGATGCCACACATCTGTAGAGGCAATCTCTCGATTGGGCAGCGCGAAAACGCCTGGACGAACGCGTCTGGGTCGTCCATATTCACGAAGGAAATTCCTTGGAAAGAGGCTGCCCGCAAGTTTGGCAGATTCGTGAAAAGAGGCGTCAGAGCATCTAAATATGTTACAAGCTTGTCGTCTTTCAGCTGTATCGATGTCACGTAGGGCGCCATGAAATTATTGCGGTGAAGAATGTCAAGAAGGTCGAGGAGTTTGGCTACACAGTCGTGGGTATCGGTTTGAACGGAGATCTGGGACAGCAGTCGTGGACGCGATTGGAACAAGGTGCCTCTTGAGACAAGGGACATTGTGCATAGAGAATCCGTATCAACCATGCTACAGATCAGGTCGACGAGCTCCATGGGTAACGTTGGTGCAAGGGCAAGAGAAGTCTGCTTGGTGAAAATGAGGACAATCCAGTCCAACTTCATTGTCAATCACTTACAGACGTGACCGACATATGAGGCAGACAAGACACTTTGAGGCGCAAAGATAATGAAGAAGTCGTTGTCTTGAATCGGGTCGAATGTCGTCGCTCTTATTGCGTGAATACAAGGTTTGATGGCTATTATGGAGACGATCAGTTCAATTGTCCGGAAAAGAAGAGGGCGTACTCTTGTTGTTCTTCCATTTTCTCTACTATAATAAGAACAAAAGACATCAGGCAGTGCGCAAACGGTAGTCGACAGGAACTTCCAAGTCACGAACATAACGCGGCGAGGGTAATGAGGGGCTAATTCACGCACGTCACCTTTGTTCTTCATGCACCTACTCTAGAACGCGAAAATATAGTTGCATGTGAAGAGCCTCAGTGGATGCCTCTGGCAGAAAAGAGATACTAGTAGTCTTGATTATAAAGTACAGACAAAAGTCCGACCACCTATTGAAGTATTTCTTGCAGAGACTCGTATAGGTATATGACCCCAAAGACCAAGAAGAGACAGGCACCGCCTAGAGTCACTGAAGGGGAAATGAGCACAAGTGCGATTCGGAGCAACGAACGTAACAAACCTTGCTTGACGGAGATCTTGGTCGAGAAGTATCGGCCCCCGACAACTGCGAGTGCGCTACAGCACGAATGCCCCAGGATAGTGCCTAAAGCAACGACATGCATCTTCTATAAATTAGTTAGCAACAGTCAGGCGAAAGAGAGGAAATGCGTACATGAGCCGCTCCGAGAGCAATAGTAGCGATCTGACTTCGATCTCCCCACTCCGCTACGAATGTAAGAACAAAGGTCTGCACGAATATCGGCCCCAGGAAGAACGCAAAGAAATTCCTCGCGCCCTCAACGAGTCCTGTGCATGGCGGAGCCGACTGCTGCTGAGCCTCTCCCTCCTCCATCTTCGCCATCGCGCCCTTCTCGTCTCCATTAATATCCTCCTCCGCCTCTCTCATCTCCGCGTCAATTTCCGCATGTCCTCCCTTCATGCTCCGTCCCTCCAGAAGCATCTTCGTGCCGAAGACGAGAAATAGGACTCCAGCGAGTGTTTGTGTCCATAGGCGGGGGATGAACGCGGGTAGAATATGCCCCATCGCGGCGGACAACACGGACATGAATATGAGGGAGACGAACGCGCCGAGGAAGACGGTCAGGCGAGGATGCCGCATAGCAAGGATTGCAGCAATAAGGAACGTCTTGTCGCCAACCTCGCTTACGAGAATCATGCTGAAAGATTGAACAAGCACGTCCAGCGAGCTCATGGTAGTAAGGATAGCGGAGGTACAGGTGAACGAGAAGTGAGTGGCTTGGGGGAAAGTGTGAATACAGGACGCCTAGAAACGCGTCTAGATGTATCATTTCGTGAAGAGGGCTGCGGCTGCGGGAATCAGTAAAGAAGCTACCCACCGAAATTTGAAATGCGACCCACCGGCCAATCACAGCATAGGCATGTGCAATCATTTGCTTCCGCAACGTCAAAATCGCCCTCAATTTGGCAGACGCGTTCGCTTTCTGGTAGGTGAAAAGACGACAAAACACGTCCTACAATCAACCGGTAAAGCATGGAAGTCTGAGATTGCAGAATTGTACGGACCAGGATTAAAACACGTCAATTGACTCGAAAGAACGCTTGCAGGACGAACGTCCGAGTGAGCGCGCGCCATATCGCAGCAACAAAGGCGATGAAACGAGATTTAGCCGGAGGGGAAATCCCAGAACTCTTAAAGATGTCAGTATGCAGTCGAAGTCCTCGTGAAGGATTAACGAGTCAACATACTACCTGTATAGAATGAAATTGTCGGTAGACGAAAGTTCTAGCGGTCGGAGTGGACGAAGTCATCGCGACGTGCGTACTCGATGCCAAGCCTTGATCACCTTTCGGTAAAAGCGCAGCGCTGCGCGTCATGTGGGGGATCTGCAGCGTGTCGGAAAATCACAAGAATGAAGAACCTACGCCCTTTCTGATAGAGGTCGAGAATGACTTTAGCAGTTCCAGCCAGAGTCATGTGTGGTGAAGAGTCTGTAACTGGAATGAGCGGCCTGCAGAACATGATTGGGACTGCGTACGCGTGAGGAAACTTAATTCTTCCGGCGCAGTCAAATAACGTGAAGTAGAGTACGCAGCAAAATTCAGTTGCCTCGTCGATACTCACCCGGTGAACCAACGAGTGCTAGTGAATTCCAACTTGGTTCGATGAGGCAGTTGGAACGATGAATCCTCATTTCATGAGCGAAGAATAGCAAGCCCGTCCTAAATAAACGTCGTATGCTTTACGGAAAATGCGATCGACTTCGTGGTCGGGAGTCAAGGTGTGTTTATTTGGCTTTGTTGCGATCTGGTTGCGATGGTCAGTTCGCGCGTGTTACGGCTACTGTGGTTAATTCTTCACTCTCAAGGATATCAAGCAGTCAGCAAACGTTCCGCTACTTATACATCATTGACATGCCCTTGTGCCAGTAAAAGAGAAGCTTGTCTTATTATACCTACAGCAATCAAAATTGATCGATGGGTTTACAGATGTGCTTGTTCTTCCTCGGTTTATTGTATTTCAATGCTTTTATCATCTATCGCCTATGAACAACGGGCCCCCATTCTTCCTTCAATCATCCCCCTACAATCACACCCCCCAGTTCACGAGCGGCCTCTAACCAGAGCGTAATATATACATGGGCGCTCCCAGTGTCTACAACGTCTGGTACGGCTCCTACTCCCGATTATGTCGCCAGCACGGTCACCGGCTCGACCGCGCCGAAGCTGCTGCCGCCTGGCGCGCCGTCAAAGCCAGCCCCATCGAGTTCTCGAAATGGCGGCGACTCGCAGATACGGGTTCAGCAGACGCGGAGCCCAAACCAAAGAAGAGAAAGCGCAAAGCGAAGGATGCAGGCGAAGGGTCATCACAGCCTAGTGCTTCAAACAAGCAGAGTAGAAAGAAGGCGATGACGCTGCAGGATCATCTACGTCAAGTCGCCGCACCTGTTGTTTATCTCCGACCTGCATCCGAGGCAGACTCTCCCAATGCTCTGTCGCCACGCCAGGCCCGCACAATAGCCCCGGTACCCATGCGACACCGCAGTCCAGATGATAATACTATACCTCCAATAAGTCACCTACTACGAGGAAAATTGCGCCACACTGAACCATCAGAGTCGTCGCAATCTACGATGCACAGCGCCGAGGCAGAGAATACTCCCAAAAGGGATACTTCTCTGACGAGTACCTGCGTATCGCCGCCGTCTCTGGAAGACTTGTTGAAGGCGCCTACACCGGTTTGGAGTCTAGAACTGTACATCCGGGATGAATATCTAATGTAGTGATATGTGCGTCGGTATTCTCCACGTTCTAGTATATCTACGTAGTACTTAGTTGTGTTTTTCTTTCATGAATGAGTGTTCTTACCGATAAATAAATGGAACGTTGTGGGATGAGTCGGGCACTGCGATGGTGCGGATGACAGCGTTATATGCATTGAATGCATGTCATGATACGTCTGTCCACTTGTGTCCTGAGGGAATTCACACAGCAGGACGATCCGTAGCGTGCGTTCAACGTTGGTCTTCTATGCGATGCACATGATGTACCGTTATCTCCAAGCGGGACCCATATTCATGAGATTATCGTCGTCGGAATGCCAGTAAAATTGACCGCACCAGGAATGTTCACATGAAAATGTACGAACCTGTGATAGGCAGCATGGAAAGGTTGAAAGCAGTGTCACGTTATTTGTTTGGTTCTCCCATTTCTTACCACAACCAAGACTCGGATATGGCCTTGAAAGCACGAGAAGGCGCTTTCGTCGTCAAACTTTCTGATCACACATGTCTTCTGTCTGCTCTCTCAGCTCTAATCGATGTGTTACAAAGCTCCCAAGACGTGGGTTTATCCATCCATTACCACGACATCCCCGAGTATGAACAGAATATCAATCTTGTATCTCGTTATCGCCGAGTCTTCATTCTCAGACTCGCCTGATCCTGCTAGTGCTGAGCTTCTTCGATAATCACACGTCACTATCCGACACCCAGATTGTCGTCAACCCACGTTCCTTCGACTTCATCATATGGCTCTATTTTCGTTAAATGAATCTCGCATACGGATAGAAGTCGAGACGCCACGCCCCGTGACGCAGCGCTGACGTGTTCATCAACCGAAAATCTACAACCATTGGACGCGAACGCACAAGACCTTCCCTCACTGGCGCGGCAGACTCCTCGAAACTTGGACGGCGGAAATCCTTGGGGATTCTTTCGCTGATAACATCTATCGATGCCTAGGCTCTGCCCATATTCGAAGGCAAGCTACTGCACGAGCCGTTAACCTGTGTGGACTTATTCCCAGGTCACTCTTCGTATCACTATCATGATGGTCAATCAGGACGCCCGCGTACTGTTAGGACTCCGTTTCGTTTTGATCACTGGCACTGGGACAAGTGACTGACTTGCTACCACTGATTGGGTACCTGTCGAGAGCAACGGGCCTTCCCACGACACCCGACGTTACGCGTCATCATCCTCGTCAGGCATTGTGATTCGGAGTTGAAGCGTCCTATCACGGGGTAAAAGGTCGAGCCTGAGTCTGAACCAGGTCAGTTCTTAAAGTTTGTACTCAGCTGGATACTCACGACGGCCATACTAGTCACTCGCCAGCCCGAATGAATGGATTTCATCTGTCGTATCAGACCAAGGTTACTTCCTGAATGATCAATACACCATCTCACCATTTGCATCCGAGTCTCTACTCGTCGTACGAGGCGCTCGTGTTCCTCATCCTCATCAGTACAAGGCGACCCGGACATAACGCCGGGAACGTGTTAAGAAGCGAGCCAGATACGTGTTAAGAAGCACCTCTGTGTAGATCAGTGATAACCGCGACGGACGAATTCTCAGCAGCGGAGATACGTCCACACGTATTATCTACGCGAGATGCCATCACGATAGACCAAGACAGCAAGGTGTCCAGCTCGTGACGGTGGGGGCAGGCCGCCACCATCGGCACATTGAAAACGATCATTCCCATCTACCGCGCGTTCTCGTGATGGTGGCTGGCTTGGGCTCTAGAAAACATATGGTATATCCCAATTAGACTATGAACGCCCAGGAACTTCACACGGACGCGGAGGTAGCGACCGATGAACAGACGCTGGATAATCCATTTAGGATCAAGAAACTTTCCCATAGGGCTTCGGTTCACATCCCGTTGGTAGTACTGGAGATGAGCATCATCCGACAGCTCGTGGATTATCCGCCACAATGCGAAGGGCTCCGCAGCCACGACGACTTGCGAGTCGCACACCAGTCAACTGGTAAATGTCATTGCGACCCGAAAGCAGCCAACGAACGCGTGGAGATCTCATTCGGGAAACAGACCAAGTACGCAAGCCTGGTCTGTGATTTGCGGGATACGTGAGAGGAAGGTGGTATCACGAAGTCCGGCGCGGGCCTTGTAGGTTCATAGGTAGGTGCTCCGTGTGAGTACAGCGAAATTCACACCGAGAATCTTCACACACCTCTAAATCCTTCTCCAGTAACGCCTTGAAACTTTGCAGGTCGAGAGGATACAACACTATATTGCTGAAATTTGACGCAAGAAAGATAGAAGTAAAATTTCCAGCAAGCACGCCACACTGGCATCGGTGATCCGATGCCGAATTGAGAGCAAAGAGAGCGCAGTTTTTCCAAAGAACGAACGTACGATGATGTGCTAAAGATTTGCTTTCGTCCACATTGGCTAGACCGAAGTCACCCTACAAGTCACGACGGCGTTCACATTCAGAAGCGCATACTACTTAAACAGGTCCGTTGAGTCCTAATCGACGGGGAAAAACAAGCGCGTCTCGAGGATTCAGAGAAATGATATGTCCACAGTATGCGGTTTCGTTAGCTGGTGAGCGCACAAAGGATGTGTACTTCGTCAAGGACTGTGACGTCACCCATCACAATCGTCCCTTCAACTCGAACAACGATGTAGCTCGTCTTTTTTCATCGTGCTTTCCGTTTCTCAATGACTCAATCACCACGTCTAAAGTGATTTACTGTAGTCTTTGCCAATCGCCACCGTCGGTCCTATCGGCGCACCCTCTTTGTGCTTTGCAATTCGGAGCCGGTACTACACTAGTTCCTTCAGCTGTCAAATCCTCTTCTCCCGCGACATCTGACATGGCTGGACATCCTTCAAAAAAAGACTTCGCTCTCGGTCAAATACTCATGTATTTCTCATGCCTGCTCACTCCTCGCCCTGCAGACCGTCTTAAAATCTCCAAGCTTGCCCGTATGTCCCTTGGCAACCCCCAAGTAAGTCCTACCCCTCACCCTCCCTGTTAATCCTCCCAAGACGGGCCTAGCGCGTGCTTACTCAAGTCCGACAAGGTTTTTCTTTGCTATATGGGGCAGCAGGGACGCGTCGCCACCTCCACCCTCCACCACCTCGCGAGTGGCGAATGGTGTGCGTGCTGTCGGATGCTGCAGGGGAGGGGGAGGGTGTAGTGTAGGGGATGTTACCCCGCGTGGGAGGACAGGCGGGTTTGACGGCGCCGCAACGGTCAACTCGTGGTTTCTGGTATGCGTAACCGTTTGGAGTTTGACTTATGCAGCTTACAAAGTAGCGTCTAGGATCCTGCCTGGATAAGCACTCGACTTACCCATTCGAGCATCCCCAGCCTGGGAGTTGTGACCCTTCCTCTTCATACTTACTGCTAGCGGAGACAATAAATATAACCCGCGAACCTGCGAATCATGGTAGCCTTCAGCCGCCGCGCATCATCATCATCCATCACAATCTACTACTTCAAGTTGCCGACGTTGACGTTCTGGGTAGAAAAAAGGAGCGGAACGAACGGTCCGGTGCCGCCACGATTACGCTTCTTGTTGACATCGACGCTGACCGGATGACAGCTCGGAGTTGGAAGATGGGGCTGTGATATTAAAACCGTACAGTTAACATAACGGTTGGGTAAACGGTAAACGGATCTGCGCCGGGGGCTGCTATCGATTTTCTCACTCGAGAAGATTTCATTTGGGATCTTCACTGGTCCTGTGACTTTGGGTGGCTGGACTTCCTCTTTCGACGGATCAGTGTGTATACTGGGTGGGAGACTCGACGAACGGGCGTTCGTCGCAGTAACTCTGACACGCCGAGTTTTACGCGCCTGTCTCCCCTCCCCACAGCTCTCTCCCCACTGCACAACACCGAAGATCTCACGCTTCTCCGTTCTTCTGTCATCAACAGTACACCACCGCATTTTCTCTCAGGCCGTTCTTCTGTAGCACCGAGATTTTCACGCTGTCAGGAGGGCCTCGCTCACCACGTTTTTCCATTTTCCTCCTATGACGGAGGTAGAACGGATGCGAGCTTGTCGGTACCCTTCCTGGCCAATGGCGTCGTTTGACTTGGTTGTTTTATCTTAATTGAATCCCACTGCCTTCTTGCCTCCCTACTCGCCACTCACGACTGTCTGGAATTGAATTCAACTCGCATTTATTTATCTCTTGGGGTTTGGACTGTAACAACAGCGCATTCAAAAGCTTTTAGAACCCTATCACAAGCCCAAAGCTGTCATCTATGAATGGTTGCATGACTTGGTATACATCGCGTCGCGTCGCAATAGAATACACCGCCTCTCCTCAACCTCCGAGCACTACGCGGGTTTTTCGCTCAGAGCGAGACAAATATAGTGTGCCTGTGGGTAAAATCACACCGCGCCCATATTCCATTGAAGGTGATAGGTGATGCACTTGGCCTGCGGGCGCCACATATACATGTTGTCTGATGGTTGTCGAGTTTGGTATGATATCAGCCCATCCATCTCTTGTCCTTGTTATTCCCATGCAAAGGATCTGGATCGCACCCAGCCGATTCTCACGCGTGCTATATTTCGCTTTCATCATTGACAATTTTTTCCCATCGGAGGCGCTCTGTGTCACTGCTGTTGAAATCTTTCCCATCGGACTTGGACGCCCACACCATGTCCACGGGAAGGGGAAGGGAAGAGCACCTGGGCTGGGTGTACGCGAATTCCCAATTCCTTTCAAACCGTGTGGTTCTCGTTCTGGCGGAGTTGGCTCCAGAAGCTGGCAGGCTGAGGCTTTACCCTTGGCGTTGGTGTGGGACAGAGTAGCAGTAGCAACGGTTAGAATAATGTACAGGTAATAAGTAGTGTGCGGTAGGTGTATGACGAACGATATATTAGTACGCGAGCGGTGGAGGGGCGTAAGTATGAATTATGAATAAGTAAGTGTGACGAGGTAAATGCAAGATTGATTGTGGATGATGCTGATGTATGAGGAGGAGAATGTAATACAGATGGAGCGGGAGATGGACGCGTCGTGGGGATGCGGCACGCTGGGAAAATGATGGAAATATGCAAGGTGCGAAGGTTCGGTCATGGTCCGTCGGTGTCGGTGTGGATTATTCACTAAGAATAAACCACCGTTGTCTGGTCCAAGATGGAGATGGAGCCGCCGCAGTCAAAGTCATGGTCATGGCTCAAAGGCGTACTGAACCGCAACAGCACATGCTTCGCTCTGCGCGTGCTCCCTTAGACCATCATGCGTGTCAAAGAATCCGTCACACGCGGGACATGATAGAGCGCTTAAAGTCGAAGAGGTGTGGGAGGTTTGAGAGCGTGGGCGTTTAGACGAGGGTGCAGAGAGCGTCTAGGAGAGAGAAAATGATGATCAGCATGAGGTACACAATACGCCGGAAACAAAAGCACTGACAATATGGCAGTCGGCCGTGTCGGGTTTGCGTTTCAGCGTCGAAGGCGAAGAGAGGTCTAGTAAATAAAACGTAAGTTAGACAACAACGATGAAGCTGGGAAATGTACGTACCACAAAGAAAAGTGCTGGAAAAGTTCTCGCGCCAGGCTAGAATACGCTTCATACGCAGGCCTTCTGCCGCATCAGCCAGTTCCGGACCATCCTCGTCTTCGTCCGAGGAGCAGTATTCCTCCATCTCGTCGTATAATGACTCCGCGTCATCACTCTCATCTTCCGAAGAGGATGTATACGGCGAAGAGCTCGATGATGCAAAGCTGCTCGCTTGTCGTGGTGGTGGGGGAGGACACTCGACGAGCTGTATGATCTGGACGCTATACGTCGTTGCCGCAAAGTCCTGGGTCTTGGCCGTCTGCGCTGGCATCTGCATCTGCACGTCGTCGATAGCGGGCGCCGGCGTCATCGTGCACAACATCGTCGGAGGGAGAGCTTTTGTAGAGGGATAATCGGGTGGGGGCGGGGGATGGTAGTTGAACGAAAAGGGAGGACCTCGCGCGACGGTTTTGTAGTCGACGGATCCGGATTTGGCACAACACTTTTTTGATTTGATCGGAAATTCAAATTTATATAATGGCAAAGCGGATCTTAGATCTGTGGTAGGGTGTGCGGGCACGTGAACGCCAGCTGTTATTTGTCTTGTCTTGGGTTGGCTGATGATGAGGCTGGCATGTTCGCTCTTATCGGATCGCTAGAGGCCCAGGTCCCTCACTCTCTCTCCACCCATCCCATCGATGTTCCCATTCCCAAAAATACACCACTGCCACTAGCGCCCTACTGACCTATTCCTTCGTGACACTGACAATCATCCTTTCCATCATCATGCATCCATGCATCGCCCGACACAAAGGTCAGTTTCAGCCCCATATGCTAGCCTTTCCCAGTCTTGGTCCGCCCTATGCCTCGCGACCTACTCCATAGCGATGGCCTTGGTCATCGTTTCCCACATATCACTTCCGTGTGACCGAACTCCCTGATGGGGTTCCTATTACTCGTAGCTGCGCTCACCACGGAAAAGGCGGGATACTATATCTAGAACGTTCAACAATAAATCCCTACAAGGGAGCTTGGGAGGTGATGGTGCGACTTTCCGGTGGAGACGTGGGTGAATACGACGTCTAGAACAAAGGGAATGTGGCAAGTAAGCTCGGGCGTGGCATGTAGTATGCTCTCAAGGCTCAAGTTCCGGCGCAATGCGCGGAGAGAAAGGAAGGACCTGGACAGGGTAAATGGGATATGACGTCGGTGAGAAGAAGAAGTGCGTGTACGTTCATAGCTGCAAGTGTATCATCGGGGGCATGAAGCCCCGTACGTAGGTCATGTTCCATCCAGGCTATTCAGATCACCAGAGATTACATGTTAAGCCCCTTCCCGAGTGATGTCAGACCGAGAAAAGCTTGAGTGTAAAGCCTATGTTATCCGCAATCAAACGGCGTGTACGTGTATGAAATCGATTCTCGGAGGCGCAGTACGTCCTGGAGAGACAGGCGTCCTGGGGTGGCGTACCCGAAGTGACCTCGAAATCGAGGGTACGTGTCATCATCAACGTGCAGAGCCCCCAAGATGAACGCCGACGGTAGCCGCCAAGGTGTGTGTCTTTTGTCAGGCTATGCTCGTACTAGTACCACAGTACCATATCCCTGAGAGTGGAATGAAAACACGAGGCGGAGACTTGAGAACCCATTAGGACGCTCGGCGAGCCAAGAAGAAGGAAGAGAATACATCCAGTGTCGTTGTAGTAGGTAGAAGACATACCACGTTCGAGATCGTGAAGTTGACAAAGCTGGCTCACACGCGTGACGAAGCTCCCAGTCCCAGAAGTGCGCCCTGGAGCTAGTCGAGAGATAGAAAAGTCGTAGGAATGCGGCGATGGCAGCAATAAGCAATATACCCTGCGCGATAGGCAGAATGTTTTATTTCGCCAATGCTTCAAGGAAAAGCCTGAGCGTGGTATCCAGAGGTAGTCAGCAAGTCGGGGAAATGCCCGAGTCGCGCAGGCTGATGAACGTTCAAGACAAGAAAAAGGGTTTTTTTGTGTGACGTCACATTCTTTTCCTTTCCCTTTGCTACAACCCTTTGAAAGATTAACGTCTATCTCTTTCTCTCGCGCGTGAAATTATCGTCTTGTTATCTATGCTGGGAAAACACAGTGCCCGATCCTCGCTCTGCCCACTCCACTGGAACCGAGCTCGTTCAAAGTCGGATGCACTGTGCAGAGTACCTATGACCTTGACCAAACCTTGACGGTACCGCGGTCCTTCTGGTGTCAGTCATGAGTGAGGAATTCTACCCGCGTGCTGTGTACCCAGAGTACTACGTTTGTCGTGCTGATCCCAGGACCCAACTGCTGCTACGTCTCTCCGTCCCTTACATACATATTTAATTTTGCCCGGCGACTTAAAGTTTGCGACTACTGACTTTTGACAGCCCCAGCCCCTCTTAAAGCCGCGGGTGACTTGGTTGGTTGGAGTGTCCTCGGAGGCCTTGTGGTTTCCTTTGAGGGTTAGTACGATTTGTTCGTCAAACTCAGCTAAATTTAAGACAGCTCCCGTTCGTGTGCTCTCTACACGGTATCGATACACCGTGAATGGGCGGGGCTACCTCGGCGTGTCAATGTCTTGCTAGTGTGTGAAGGCGAGCTCGCTGCTCGCCACAGTCGTTGATCTATATACGTGGTTTTTCCGAGTGCCAAGTATGTATGGTTTCATGGCATATCTGGAGGATCGACGTGGTTACTCCGCAGGCCTGAGAATCGAGATAGCGTTTCTCGATTCGTGGGTCTCTTCCGGCGGGCTCTTAGCCGGTCTTGCTGGACGTGTATGCGACCTCGAACGCGTCCCTCCGGCGACTAGACTAGACTGGACTAGAGCCCCGGTCTTTTGTCGGACGCACTAAGGTGTGTGTGTGTGAAATCTCTCGCACTCGATTTTTTGGTTTGCGACTGCGAGGATGATAGCAGCGTGCTTGAAACCCACGATTTGTCGGTTGCTTGATTTGGCGACAGGACTGGAGATGTTTGCTCTGGATTCCCGGAATGGGTTTATAGACAGGCTTGGGAATGTTGATGCCTCGTCCTCAGATGACTGGCTGTGTTGTCATAGCATGGCGGTAGGTTGTGCGCTCCGGATCCGGAATTGGCGCTGACAAGCATCGCGGCGCCTAACGCCACGATATGATTGATTAGTGCGCCTCTCAGGAGTACGGTACGGTACGGTGTTATCTCGCGTAGATTATGAGATGGGGACGGACATGGAGATTGGGAGGTCGGAGCCGTAAATCCGATTTGCTCCCCTTGTGCCAGGGGGGAGGGGGATCTATAACGGCTATCAGTGATGCTGCCTGGCTTCGCGGGAGTTGCGCGTCTGAGGTCGACTGTTGGTAAGGAGACGCCCTAGCGCGCTGAATTCGCTGTTCGTTGATTCTTGAATGATGTGTGGAGATTTGCTGATTGATTGATCAAAGAAATCGCGCACATCCGCAGTGACAGTGTTGAGATGGATGGTGGATGTCCATAGAGTGGGAAGAAAGCGGTCATGGTCGGGTGTCGCGGGTATGTAGCGCGTCGATAGTGAATACTTACTTTGAACTATCAAGATGAAACCCGTTATAAGCTGTACATGATTGTTGTGATACGAGGAGATGATTGTCATCTGTGATCCACTTGACCTGAATGTCGAGTCCTTCGTCTTCACTTGTCACCTCCCCATCGTCCAAGCCTCCCATATTCTGTCAATACTCCACCAGTCTTCCAGTGGGCTGTTTGTTGAGGAGGTGGCGTCGGGATTGCGCTGGATGGGTCTCATGTCGATCGGATGTCGTTGGCGGGTTTTCGTTGCATTGAGCTAGGCTCTGCAGTCTTATGCATTGAGCTAGACTCTGCTACCATGTTTCATTGCATTGAGCAAGGCTCTGCAGTCTACCCAAGCTTTTACGCTGGCGACGGTAAAAAATTCTAGATGCTGCTGGGGTTGCAGCGCATGGTAGCTTTCCTGTTTGAGAGTTTGCCCACAGTCGAGTTTCCTCAAGGAGGTTTTTACATATAGTGGTTTCTCTTCAATAGGTTTTGACGCACCCATGGCGCGGCACGCGAAAAGGTGGCGCTCAGTTTTGATTTTTGTATACTCACTCTACCTTTCTGAAGTCGAGACGTCCTACCCTGAGGGGAGTGCTCGGAATCGTCTAGGGAGGGTAGTAGTTCGGTACCGTAGCGTATATAGACGTAGTACGGACCCTGCGGTGTTCTATATAGGGCTAGACACAGGTTAAAATATATCTATCTATCTATCATAACATGTCTATGAAAGCGTATTCATGATCATAGATGTACTCGTGGTTCCTTCTGGCTCAAGAGCGTCATCCATCAACGCAGCAAAAAATCTGATGTCAGTGGTCAGATCTATGGAATCGGGCGAACAGAGAGTTGGAAGAGAGACGTTTGCACTGGCCATATGCTCAGTATCCCAGGCATCTCACAACTGCATATGAGAGTTAAACTTTGTGTGCACGATCACCCTTGGAAACTGTGCCAACTCTGACGGAGAATGGAACCAGAGGAGGAATGACAAAAGAATTATTCGTTACCGGAGTCCGCATCTCGATATTGACGTCTCGAGATAACCAGTAAGCCATATCGGGACATGCTGGCTGTTGTCCAATTACTTAGCACTGGTGAAAGACGTCGCGCGCTCACGGAAATACGCAAAAAAATTAGCACTCCCTATTTTAACATCTCGATCGAGCGAGTGAGGTACCTCGGAGACACCATGGTTAATTACATGACTGCCTTCACCACACGGTATGAGACTAGCGAGACACAAAAACAACAGCCTACAAACACAACACATCTCGATATAGCTGCTAAACTACGAGAGAGACGTTCATCTTCCCCGGTAACCAGTCGACCTCGCACTACGACAGAAGCAAGTAGTACCTACCTTGTCAACGAAACCCTCTCCCGTCCACAAAAATGATAGAAGAACGGGTCAATGTCTCGATAACCGGTAAGCCACACGCAGACATCGTCCTGTTGATCGTCCTCGTCCAAGACCCGGGATGGCAGCAGCGAGGCGCATGCGTTATACTCGATGCTAGCGGTCGATGATGTATTGTAACCAATGAAGGATTTCAAAATAAAAACGGAGTTGGCTTTCGTGGGATACATTGGGGTACATATGAGAACATGCTTGTCAACTCGAGGCGGCATCCTAACATTCCCTTAGCGCAAAATTCCAACAGACAGAATAATAAAACAAATCTGATACGCCGACAACAACCATCGTCCTACTTCCAAGTCCGGCACACATCCCTTGTAGAACAGATAACGAGCAATATCCAATGCATCCACCTTCATTGCGAGCCTGAGGAACTCTAGATACTCGTTACACCGTATCCTGTATGTGAGAGGTCGCGTCTTTGGAGAGAGCTTTGGACCCCAATAGTGCGGCTCGATGAGCAAGCGCACGAGTTTAAGATCCTCTTTCCATATGGTGACTATAGCCTCCTTCGTGGCAGGATTTGCGCCCAAATCGAGGAGCTAACGTATGAGCGGAACGAAGGAAGCGTACACAGCCATCGTCAACGCGAATCCGTTGTGGGCGTTCACGTCGAGAGGGGGAATGGCCGCGTTGGCCGCGATGAGGCGCAGAAATGGAATAGGCTCAGCATCGACAGAGCGACGTCGTAGCCGCTGAAAGAGGCACTCGGGGAGCTCGG
This sequence comes from Hymenopellis raphanipes, assembly GCA_003314085.1. Classification (NCBI taxonomy): domain Eukaryota; kingdom Fungi; phylum Basidiomycota; class Agaricomycetes; order Agaricales; family Physalacriaceae; genus Hymenopellis; species Hymenopellis raphanipes. The sequence goes on from QLPD01000541.1 coordinate 37,231, forward strand.
TGGTTTTGTGTAGGTTGGTGGCAGCGGCACAGCGGGTGCGTATGATGTCAAGAACAGGCGGGGTGCAGAGGGGATAGCGTAGGACCACAGAATAGAGATCGGGCGGCCAGTCGACGGATCTGTGACGATTCTGCGCATTATGTACTGCGCTCGGAATGAGTTGGGGCTGGAGTCGAATACATTTTTGAGAAGACGCCAGGTTAACGGGAGGAATGCGGATAAGGCGAGGAGTTGGATCTGGTATAAGAGCTAGCAATGCGATCAGCTAAAGCCTTGAAGGGAAAACAAGGAAAGTGATCGTTCACAGCCGAACAGGCCGAGGACCATCAAAGTAGGGTTAGGGGTTACCAACGCGTGGTCTGACTAAGCCTAGACCCATCTTCCTCTTCTTCCTCAACGACGACGACGACTACGACGCTGCATCCAGTTTCGGCCAGGACTTTTAGTGCTCTATTCCACGACGCGATAGCGACCAGACGAGCCAGGGAAAAATCGGGATTCGAAACTAGGGAGGCAAAAAGGGAAAAAGCCATAACACAGGATGGGTATTAAACATTTGGATGGTGCGTGTCTTTTTTCTCCTGGACGTTTTTGCAGATAGGAGAGGTGGAGGTGGTGGCGGCGTATTTCTTCTTTCCCTATATCATGCATATATATATTACAATTTGGCTCACGTTCGGACCAACAGCATATCTGACGGAACGGCAGCACCATACGACGCTCCCTCTTAGCACGCTTTCCAACACGCGCCTCGGCATCGATGCCGGCGTTTATCTTGGAGGCCTCTTGGTGCGTGTCTTTTGCTCCTCCTACGACCCTGCTATTCCATTACCGGTGCTGGCGGGTATGCTTTTGAATTGCGCGATTGACGGCGAAGTTGCTGGCCGGGATCGTGCTGGTGGCAGTGATAAACCTGGCGCTGTGAACACTGTCATCGTGTTGTATCCTTGCGATTACATTTCTCATAGTCTCCCCGTGGTTGTTACCATAAACTTACTTGGATATCGTTAAGCCACACACCCCGTGTTATGGATATCGGCTTATCGTGCCAGCGCGGGATCGCGGCACCCTATTTAACTTT
>QLPD01000544.1:0-28736 GCA_003314085.1 Hymenopellis raphanipes
CAGTAAAGCGGCGATCTGAATATGAGTACTAACCTGAGCGAAGGTTATCCTCGAGTGGGAATCCGACCGTCTCTGTTGAGCTTTGCTAGACGGCGCGATTGAATGACGAACGTTTAGCCTAGAGAAAGAATGAGCATGCTTCTCAGCCTTAACAAACCACACTCACGACGCCATTACGGAGTTAACATATACTACAAGTGCTTCTGAGCAATCTGCGGAAATTGACTAGGCGACACACATACGTTTCGAGAGAATCAAATGAGCTGGCAACCAGTACGTATGGTTCGGATAACCCGCAAACTGAGAGGAGGAGTCTCATTCTTGTTTTGCCTCTGATGGGGCGGTACTCACCAATACAAAGTAGATCACCTGAGCTAATCTAAGCCGGAATCTATCAGTGTTGCTAATGCCGCAAGCGCTTGGTAGTACACTCACGTCGCCAAACAACCTCGAGTAGCAATGTAGAGGATCAGTTTCTCAACCATGGTCCGAGTTCTAAGATTCACGTTAGTATATTGAAGAGGAGACGTGGAACACACAGACTCCTTGAAGTTCTGCCGGAGTCCTTTCTTTCGCAGATAGAAAATGAGGGCTACCGCGATGAGTACATCGTTTAAGGCCGAGGAGCCTTTTATGACGCCGCGTATAATCTGTGCGAATTGAGGAGAGCTTAACAGCAAGGTGAATTCAACCTCACGTTATCTCGAGGGATGTCGTAGACGGCAAGGTTTGGATCCTGAAATACCTCGTTTGTATCATCTGCGACCTTCAGTTAGGATAGACAGGGAATAGACCGCGGAAACGTCGCACATATCCCTAGAACTTCAAGTACACACTCATTATCATGATAGCCTTCAGGATACGGAGTCGAGACAGGCTCACCAAGAGCGGTGATGCTCAAAAATGTCTAAGGGAATGTGATCGTCGAAAGGAAGTTTCTGAAGCATGAGGGTACTCACTATGATACACGTCAGCACTCGGTTGTGTGACACTATGAACAGTAAGTAATAGGCAAGAAACGTCGCGACGCAGAGACTCACAACTCCATATCTGGTTTGTGTAGAAACTACAGAGATGAGTAGACACGTGTTGGACTTGAACAGGACATACCATTGGGCAATTAATATGACAGCCGTCTAACAGAATTGAACCATGTTTACTGATTGCAGGTTACAGAAAAAAAGTGGCTCACCGTGATCCCATTCTCGACCTATGGTAGGAATGGTGAGAGGTAACAAGAACTTCGAATGATAGCACTCAACGACAAAGGTCCTGGAATTCGGGGTGAGTCAATGATAACACAACACAGGATCTTGTACGCACAGGGGAACGAGGACCAGCTTACTGCTTGGCTGCCCGAAGTTGGCAACAAGATGCGTGTACATCGACGCTGCAACGAGCGCCGTTGTAACCGAGTCCAGTAAACTGATTTAGGATGAGAGACATGTCCCCGAAATTACACGCCGCACAGGAAACATACAAGAGTAGCAGAACCTAGTTGAGAATCAGTGTGCCTCATCGCCAGTCGTCTAAGAAAGAGGGTGTACCGTGAGCCTGACAACCCAACGGTCGTTCTGACAGTAGTGACGGGCATAGAAGAAAGTCTGCAGTACGGTTGCGCCATAAAATCTGTAACGAAGGGAGAGTCCGAGTCGGTATTAGAGGATGGCGAAAGGGTCCAACACGAACGTCGTTGCCAAAGTGAAGCCTATGAGCGTGTTAGAATAGACACCGCGAACGGCGGAGGCTACTACCGCGGCTTTCGCTTCCACCAACATCGTTGTGTTTACTGAGGCCATCAATAGTCAAGTTCTGCGCAAGTCAGTGATCCTTCTACGCTCTGGTTTATGAGGTTACTACTTAGCGGCTGATGAACCCGCGCGGTCTTCATCTGCGGCGAATGGTAACCGGCGGTGCTGAAGCTCAGTGGTATGATACTATCAGAGATGCCTCGGAGTGGAACATCAACTCAATGTTGAGACGCGTCTATTCTTGGGCAGCAGCACATTTATCACTCACGTCTTTCCGTGAGTGTCTAAGGAAACATCAGATTTCGATCTAGACGCCTAGAATTTAGCTTCTCGGAACCAGACAAGCGCAAAGCGTATGGTAAACAAGTACGCGGGCTGTGTACTATGTTATCGCAGATGGTCCTCATAAATGCCTGCCGTCGGGACCACCTTTGGGCCGCCTATTAAGTTCCATGTTCGGAGAACGCAGTTCATGACCGAGGATGTAATTCACGGAAAGAACGCAAATACATTCAGCAGACCTCTGAGTCGAAGTTATCTGCCTTCCTCTCTCCGACAGAAATGACACCATCAGCCTTCCTCCTCTCTGCCTCTGGGCTATACTCTATTTCGCGAGACACCACGATCTCCACATCATCACCGGATCCCTATCATAGACATGTGGTTAAGGTGCGGGAGCATATCTTCATCGACGGGCTCACCCTAGTAGTATTGCCGAGATGACGAAAACTGACTCTTGTTGCCCCGGATGAGTGTAGGGCAGAAAGCGAGTAAGCAGTTTCATTTGCGTCCTGCAGGATGGTTCGGAAGTTCAACCTAAAAAAGAGTCAGACACGATTCCCTCGAAAACCAATTAGTACCCACGACGCGAGTACGGAGTTGATGTAGACTAGGAAAACTTTTGAGCCTTGTAAGCGGTGCAAGAAGTAGATGCATTACCTTTTGATAGGAGCAGGTGGACGGGCAGCCAGTATGTCCGACTAGGAAAAGCAGCGTACTTCGGTGACATCAGTGAAGTGTGATGCGTAGATAAGTCGAGGGCGTACCAGCACGAAGTATACGATCTGGATGAGGCTAAGCAAGGATCAATACGACTGGTTCGAGGAACGCATATATTCGGAGTATGCATACGTCGCTACGGTTGCCCGACAGGCCGCGTACTTGATGATTTTGTCGATGATCGTCTCCGTCCTACGACGCGGTCAGGCAGTGTAGATACCGAGTGGGATTGAGATACCCCCGGATTCCGGTTCTCTTCGAGCTAAGGTAGTATGCCAGACATGCAGCAAGAAGAATATCATCCAACGCGGAAACTCCTTTGATGACGCCTCTGATAATCTGGTAATCCATTTAATTGGCTCGAAGAAATTGGGGAAGAGAGAGAACGAGGCTGACGTTATCGCTCGGAATCATCAACGCTGAGAGATGAGGATTGGAATAGCTGCTAACAGTCAATAATTGGTGGCGAGGGACTGATCGGCGCACAAACATTTTATGAGTGTCGACTAAATGTAGTCAATAGTAAGTCTGTGTACACGAGCCAAACAAAATGGACAAACGTATTCCGAGAACTAACGAAGGACTGCGTTGAGTATCGTGGATGAAATGTAAATTGTAGGAAGAGCTCACCGAACGCTGCGACAGACAGGCCGGCCTGACAGACTTAGAAGGGTAGTTACACCTAACAGCGACTTACTAGTGGGACAGCCGCGAAGAGGTTGGACGAAACTAAACGACCGCTTCAAGGTAAGTGCATTTTCCGGGAGAATAGTCGACCACATACCGCTCCAGATTTGATATACGAAGAACCTGCGCAAAAGGTAAGCGAAGGAAGGCAGAAACAGAGTCACGCATGCATCTGGGCTACGAAAATTATCGCTGTCTGTGCATTGTGTCAATCAGAGGAAAGAGAGTGGTGTGGGAGGGCGAACCGTGACACCGTTTTCGGTCTTTGCGTGATATGAGCTCAGTTCAACGAAATGGAGCAAATCCGACGTACAGCAAATGTCCTAGAGCGAGTAATGAGTAAAGTCTCGAAGTCTCGGAGGAGGATTCAACAAACAGCGGGATTATCACGACGTGAAATACGTCCTTCCCGATATCAGACACGAGGTACGAGTGCAATGATGCAGCTACTAGGATAGTTCCGACGGTATCGAGAAGCCTACCAGAAGGTCAGGCAAAGGCGCACACGACCGAGGCATACCCACCATAATAAACCCACCTGAAGAGAGCTCAGAAGATCGTCAACCACTACGTTCGTTAAATGACGTACGAAGCATTTAAGCAGCCAACGATCCTTTCCAAAGAATGACCGATAGTACAAGAACGTCTGCAGCACCGTGATACCATAAAGACTATAAGCCCGAATCAGTCGTGCATAAGTTCTCGAAATCGCCCACTGTACGTCGTCGCAAGCGTAAACCCAATGATAGTATTGCTGTAGACATCCTTGACAGCCGCCGTCAAGAGCTGCGTTTGCTGGTCAGTTGGAGTAGACATGACCTGGAGAAGTGCAGATGGGTGATATCACGCCGGTAACATATACGAAAGGCCACTCACTGCCAGTGCATGACCCACCCCGGTCAGCTAAATCCACATCAACGAGACATCACCATCAGTAGGTCGAGACATTAGGACCACAGATGAGATAGCAGACTCATTCAGTTAACGAGCCAGTCCATCAGCTTGGCGTTCTCGCTGATGACAGACCTCCTTCATCAACGTACGGAAGAAGTCTGCGAGGATAGAGCGGCGTGTAGTACTCATCAGAGAATATGCGGCAAGGCATACGGAGGTTTATGTTCATCGCAATATGGCTATCGCCGCATAAGCATGAGAAGAAACCGGCCGAGGGAAGAAACCGGAGTTTAGGAAGTATATGCTCCGAAGCAGTTCTGAGGAACATCGAGTAAGCTTGCAGACTACTCTCGAGGTAAACAGTTACCCTTGAAACTCTTAGGAATGCGCGATCCGTCAAGTTCTCCATGCGTTGCGGCGTATACTATAGTCGATGTAGCGGGTAAGGTTGAGTGTTTGCTCGTGTTGGGTGGAACCTTCGACCTGTTATGGACGTCTAGGCCCATTCGTTGTGTGCCTTTCCTCGACATTCAATGCCCCTCGAGAAGCAAAGTTGTGTCTCTGGGCGCGTCGGAACTCCACGACCTCCAAACAGTCAAAATCTCCCATAATGGTGAAATCTGTTACGACACGCGGGAGATGGTCTTCAGCCTACGGCACATGGATGTATTCAGTCGCGATATAGAAGTCGGAAGAACAACATCACAATCATTCATGAACATCTTCGCATCCAAGTGCAGCCGCCTCCAGTCGTTCGAGACCCTGCCTACGCGATCGACGCGAGTCAGGAATGGCGGAGTTATTTGGGAGAGCAGCGATACGTGGCGTAGTGTAGAGTGATGAAAGGAGTGGGGGACGAGGGCGTACGACTTAAGGACGTAGTTTTGTTGCTCCGATATCGTGATACAGTTGATGTGAGACGTCACAGCCAAGATAAAAGCGCTTATATTCGGAATGGAGCTCTGAGAGGTTGACCCAGGACGGAAACGACGCGAGCGCTGAACATTTTCTTGGATTTTACATATGGTTGATGATAGATCACATCGAAAGGTGAACTCACAAGTGTATTAGAAAATAAAAGGGCATTACAAGACATCAGGTCCCAGAAAGTTGGTAAAATGCTTAGCGATTAAAGCCCTGAGTGCCATCTGCACTGCGGCGGCGAGAGTTTTTACACTATGCGCTGATGGTCAATTATTATTATAGGATGGGCACAAGAGGAAATCAACGCGCCGTATGCAGTCGTACGACACGACATCCAGACGAGGAGACCGGGTCTTTAACGGGATCGTCTTCTTCTCTTCCGTGTGGATGCGGGCGTGGCCGGTTTGTCATCGTCATTTGGTATCTGGCGCGCCATAGCCGTCAAGCGGGTGGCATTGGTCATTGAAGGCACTCCTCCAGGTAGGCAGAACGCCGTCGCTGCAATCGAGTCTCCCAGGCACGGCATTGTCGGGGTGCGCACTAGCCCGATTCCAACGCGTCCTCATCGCGTAGACCAGACTGTCAAGTGATCCTGGAAGCGTCTCGGCGATGCGCAGGACCAGTGGTAGCGAGCTATCGGAGCGGGCCCGCCATGATGATGGAAAGCAAAGAGAAAAAAGCGACCTGCCAAATGCGGAACGTCCGCCTATCTTCCTTCCCTACCCTTACGTCGGCGCCCTTTCGTGTCAAGCGCAGCACACTTTTGCTACTTGGCACGATATATCTGATGGCTTCCTGTCTCAGTTTTACGCCCACTGTGCTACTTACACTTTACGCCTTCCAATCCACTGACGGATAGCTCTACGTGCAGATCCGGACGCGTCGTGTACGATAACAGTTAGCTATTTATTTAGCGTAGGCAGTTCCAAATATAGTAACATAGTAACAGAATCAACCATCTAAGGCCGCGTTCTGGGACGCACGAATTCATGAGCTCCACGTCGGTTCCAGATGCCTCCCCAATGTCTATCTTTTGATCGAAATCTCATTCCACAACCATCATGTCTATCCCCATAATCCTCACTCTCATCGCTCTCAACACAACTCTCCTTCTCATCACCTCCCGCCGCTCACCTAGGACCTCAAGCGCCCCATTCCCAATCACCTCACTCCCACCCGAACTCCTCGACCTAATCATCTCCCACCTCTCCACCTCCCCATCCACACTCCTCTCCTGCTCCCTCGTCCACCCCAGCTGGACACACATCGCCCGCTCCCACCTCACACTCCCCATCTCCTCCCCATCCCACTCCGTCCTCGACTCCCCACACTCAAGACTCTCCCACTCCATCACCCGCCTATCCCTCAAAAACGCCTTACTCCACACATCAAACGATCCCCTCCTCAGGGACACCTTCCCCCACATCACCTCTCTCACCCTAGCCTACCCCCCCCACCCCTCCCTCGCGCACCTCATCCACACACTCTCTGTATCTACCGAACTCCAACTGCGACTTGTCGCGCTCTGTATCGACTTGACCGCAGCAGAGCTAAGCGACATGGACACAGACTCGGATGCAGACTTCAACAATCACAACCCGTCTGTATCTCTATCCCGCCTCCGCACCCTCCGCGTCCTCGGCTGGAACAACACCCTCATCCGCTTTCTAGGCTGTAGCATCTCCGGAACCCTAGAGCACCTCGAGCTACGAAGCAGATCCGAGTCATCGACCACTCGCATCTCAGACGCAAACACCCTAATCCAAAGGAACAAAGACACATTAAAAGATCTCAAGCTGGAATTCATCAGACGAGATGGTCAGTCTTCCCTCCTCTCCTTCTTTCTCATACCCCATCTTACCCCATCTCATCCCGTAGTGACATTCGACCTATCATCCCTCCCATCCCTCCAAACCCTCGAAGTAGCAAGCGGTTTTGGGGCCGTCGAAAAAGCACTGGACGGGTGGAACCTCCCTCGATCCGGCTCGTTAAGGAGAATATACCTACGAGACGTCGTCCGCTATGAATATCTCGGGCGTTGCGCTACCAGACCTCAAGGGCCTGTACGCGAGATAGGACCGACGAAGGAGATCACCTGGGAGGGAGAAACGCTGCAGAGTGTGCTCGGGATGTAACACCATCCCTTCTACTTGGTGACATTGGTTTGTTTGTACTAGCATATGATCACACGCGTGTCAAATCGTAGATATCTGTACTTATTCTCTGATCCCTCGCGACCAAGTTGAAGTAACGGTTATTCTGAGCATCATTCAAGAGTGACCTTGATAGGCATGCATGAATCCTTATCCCGTGTATCTGATTGGAATCTAGAGGTGTCACATTCATGACCCACTCTTTCCATAATTTGTAGCCCCAAGGGAGAAGAAAAAAGGAGGATAGCCGTATGCGGAGTGACCACCGCAGGACTCGAACCTGCAACCTTTTGGTGCCGCTGAGCAATCGAAGCCAAACGCGCTACCATTGCGCCAGGTAGCCATAACTGTGGTGTCAGCCCACGGAGGATCTTGCAGCGCACTCATGAGCAAAATCAAGATTTCCTTCAAGAAGCGATAGCTGCAAGGCGTATATAGCTAGTAGTACAACATAAATGATGAATTATAGTACGTAGCATGTCCAAAAGCGTAAAGAAAACCGTTTATCCAAGTGACCAGCACTCGGAGGAAAAACATCGTTACTTGTAGCCTGGCATATTACCGCTCGGGAAACAACATAACCTCATTACTCTTATCAGGCGAATTCGGCGCAGTATCATCACCGTCAGGATCGAGCGGCCCACCCGCATTCGCAAACTCGGCCCAATTCGACGCCATAGCATAGTCGCCCTCGCGATCATCCTCCTCACCCACGTCCGATAACGGCGCCGGCGAGGACGTCAGCGTCCGCGCAAACATGAGGCTGTCGTCCAAATCGACGAGAGGCGGCGGCTGAGAATACACTGCGACCTGCGGAGGAGGCGGATGGTGCTGCCTCATATGAAGTGGGCGCGCCGAAAACGTGTATGCCGGAGCCGACGACACCGCAGAGGAAAAGAACGTGTATATGTAGAAATTTGGCGAGGGCGGCGGCGTCGACTCGTGCCAGTACGCCTGGCCATCAGGGTGCAGGTGCGGACGGGGATGCTGATGATGATGCCTAGTAGCAGCATGGGGGACAGTAACAAAGATACCGTCTTCCGCGGTCTTGCAGGGTCTGTAACGCGTGCCCAAGGGGTTGCCGCTAGAAGACCGACCCCGTTCATTAATTTACGCTAAACGCTAAAGCCTAGTGGATTGGGTGCACTCACCACACGGCACAACCAACGCCCTCACGGACACACCCGCACGCGCTCCTGACAATCTTCGAGACCGCCGTGTGATCAAAGTAGGCCGCGTCCAGCGACACCACGGCGTCCGACGCGCGGGTCTTGGCTGTCCAGACACCGAGCCTGGCACGCGGAGCAGCTCGCATATGGATCAGCGCCCCGCACCCATTCGTCCGTTTGGCGCGTTTGCGCGATGGCGCCGATACCGATACAGGGCATAGCGGGAAAAGCGACGGTTCGAATGCATCGTGGCAATGGTACTCCTCCACCTCGTCGTCGTCCTCCTGCTCACCACCACAGAACAACGTCCACAAATACTCCTCCTTCTCCCTATGCTGCTGCATCCTCGGCGTCTCATCTGGCTCCCACGTCGCCGCCCCGTCCTGCGTATGATGCTCCAGCCGCATAGCGCCCCTCCTCCGCAGCCTCGACGCCTCCCCACTCCGGACTAGATCAGAAAGCACAATACTATCGTCCGCGTCGACCTCGTTGATATCAGCTTCGGACGGCCTGTATGTGATGGGCATAATCGTCGTGAATAGAGTCTGAGAGTCGCAGTGGCATCGTGAGGGTATGGCAGCTGCGTGGATACAATGTGGTGCTGACTCAGCCTCCAGGCAGCCCGCGCCGGTCCATGCCGCCGAGTCCCGACTAGGGCTTAAAATGGATACACTTCCCGACTCTACATTTAGGCGTTCCAGATCATTCCGCTCACTGTATACAGCGATATTGTCCAGTAAATTGGCGTTTTTCATCGCAAAACGTGTATTGTGCTGGGAAATGGAAGCTCCAGCTTCATCGATAGGCGGTTTTAGTGCGAGCGTCACACGACCACTATTCTTCACTCACGCTCACGAGCGAGACGATGAGGTACCACCCCTTGAACGCGTGTTGCGATCAACAATACAACGACGTGTACACGCCATTCGGTGCCAGTGCCCCTTATCTCGCCCACGGAAAAGGTCACCGTCCATTATGCGGCGCGGAGGTCCGTGTACTTTTTGACATGGGCATGGGATGTCGAGCGAGTCTCTCTCTATACACCACACGCCATCAAATAGCCTTCGTATTGTTTGCTGGTCGTACATCGAGCCTTTGGTCGCGAACCATACGAAGCCGACATTCGATTTTCTCATGGTCGTCTCACAGACGTTGAGACAGCGCGGAAACTTCGGAATAACTCATGCAGCATCTCGAGCAAGTAGGCCCAGTTTAACCTAACGGCGAAAGGATCGGACCCGAGAAACACTCAGGACAGGTCTCTCTACGGAAATAACGCAAATCAGCAATCTCCGTTGAGAACTCGATATCGGAAAACCAACCGTAAATCACGCACACTATCTCCACAAGGGTGGCGAAGAGTCTTCAAGCATGCCACCGGTTATCCGGCACCCAGACCAAAGGAAGGAAGGCGACGTCCTTACCAGAATAGAAATTTGCAAATTGACAAGTGCTCCAGTCGCAGTAGTCGACGTCGTGGTCAAGAGCTGAGAGAGCGTGATCGTGGGGCTTCCCACGCTCGGTTTGTTTATCACCACGCGCACCTCTCTGACGCGACCAGGGCATTCGCCCATTTAAGTTATTGACACGCGTACTTTTATACAGTAACCTAGTACAGACACTAGGTATGCTTTCTCGCAATCTTCTGGACCAAACTAGTATAAGTCATCAGTGGTTTCCTCTGCTGGTCGAGAGGTGGGCTCTGTGGCGGACCATGCTCTAGACCGCTCCTGGTCTCTGAATCCATCCTCCATCAGAACGGCGAGTGTGGCATCAGTCTCCGACCACGTCTGCCCAATTTTCATTAGGACAATGGCAGAGTCCGACTTATCCTCATCTCCGTGCCACTGGTCACAGTGCAAGAAATTCTAGCGAACGATAAGTATTCGCTACATCATAGTCAATCAGTACACTCCCAAATGGTGGAGTATATACAACTCTCGTATGATTAGTTATAGTGTAATAACTAATCCTGGTAGCAATGCGGCCAATAACTGAAGTTGGCGAGACAGCTCAACACAACGTGACTGCCACGGTCCGCCCAGGCATCTTTCCGAAATAGGACATCTCCCGCCCATTCTGAGGGCTGTGCGATGCGACCTAGCTAGCTGAGTCTCCTGTTCAAGGAAGATGTCCTCTCGATAGCTGATGACATACTCTGTGGTCCACGGACACCCCAAATCCGAAATTTAAACAGACATAGGACTATGCCTCGGGTGCGGCTACGAGCTTCAAGTCAGAGAGGCCCGCTTGGTGCGCTGATGCGCCACAATCATACACAGTCCGTCGCAGAAGTGGCGGCGGCGCTGCGGGACTGTTAATTTCAGTTATTGTTCTCAGTTTTTCCGTCTTTAGCTATCGGTGAATCTACCCCATCGAATTGCATGCTGATTTAAGTTATTACGACCAATTTTAGTTATTGTACAATAACTAATCGTACGAGAGTTGTCGTGCCTCCAAATGGTGTTTCTAAGCTAAAGCGCCTTCGTGTGGTCTTGCGCAAATCAACTTGGTCGCGCAGACGGCGGGAGGTAATTATGACCCTCTCAGCGCACTAATTTCTCCGTGCGTTTAGTGGGAAAGTTCATCAATCTAAATGCGAACGCCTGTCAGAAAGGATCCAACCAGGAAACCCCAGAGACGCGCCTCTAACTCTCGCCATCGAGTATGAATATTTCTTCGGCCGGATCCGTGTCGGATGACGTCACACCTCCTCTTTATCCGTAACCTCCAAGGCCGGTCGCATACCTACGGTCCCATGCTCGGCCTCGCCTCCAAAGCACAAATGAAATTCCAGAGGACGGTGTTTCAGACCATTAAGCTCCGGCCGAAGTTACGTGTCCACCACGCCTTTTCCTTTACACCACGGTTACGATGAGCTGGCGAGTACCTCCTTCCCCTTCCTCTTCCCGTCCCCCGTCTAATGCTACTCGATAGCCCCGAACAAGGATGGTTCGCGCTCCCCGAATCATGGCCTCTAGAGCCGTTTACGATGCGAACGTTCATCACTATGCTTCTACCGCTCTTCGTCGCGTATTTCCTTACCGCCGTGCTTGTTATATCACCAGGGACCTACCCCCTCCGAATATCCCTCCTCCCGCTTTGGTTATGGCTCGCATTCCGTGCGTGTACGCGTCTAGAAACGAATATGGGTAATCCAGAGCTGGATGGTAATAATCTCGCATTGATGGTACGTGTTTTTGTTGTCTCTTCTTCCGGCTTTATTCATGCGGTGTATAGACTGTAGTCGGTGTAATCATAATGCGCATAACCGGCTGGACATTCCAGCGACATCACTTTGTTCGGACGGGAACACGGGAACGCGCTGTCTTCAACGACGCGTGTGATCTATGCTGCAACTTTCGAGGTATAGGCTGGAATTGGACAAGCGGCTCACCTCCTCCTCACCCTCAACCTCACCTCACCAAACGCACATTCGCGCTCACCGCACTCAAAGGGTACACCCTCAACGCCCTCCTCTTCGAATCCGCCCTTCTCCTCCGAGACACCATCTTCCCTCCCTCCTCCCTCCCCCTCCCACTCCGCCGCATCCTCCAAGCCCTCATATACCCCACATCCACCTACGCCCACCTCCAGGGGTATTACCACATCTACTCCCTCCTCGGCGTCCTCTTCTTCTCCCAGCCCCCCGCGTCCTGGCCCCCGCTCTTCACCCGCCCCTGGCTCTCCACCTCCCTCTCCGAATTCTGGGGCCGCAGATGGCATCAAGGCTTCCGCGACATGTTCGGTCGTATCGGGGGGCATCACGTTCTTGGGGTCTTCCTCGCTAGTGGGGTCTTTCATGATCTGGGGATATGGGGTATGAACCGGAGGAGGAGGAGGGGGATTTGTTGTAATTTGACAGTGTACTTTGGGATGAATGCGCTGGGGATTTGGGGGGAGTATCTTTTTAGGAGGTGGACGGGGAGGAGGGTGGGTGGGGTGGGGGGGAGGGTGTGGATGGTGTGTTGGGTGCTGGGGTGGGCGGTGGTGACGATGGGGGAGGAGTGTATGAGAGAGTTTTATAGGTCTATGACTGTTAATTGGTTGGTTAGACCGGTGTATGTTACTTCTTGTGTGTTAGGTATACTACTTCATACACGCAATGGTTAATATTGGTGTTTAGTTTATTTGATATCGCGTATGTTGGTAGACAAAACCATGCCCGACAAGTGGTCAATCCCCACTTGAGCGACTTAGACTGCTGTTTCCACCATTTGCTGTACGTCGGATTTGCTCAATTTTGCTGAACTGAGCTCATACTACACAAAGACCGAAAACGGTGTCACGGTTCGCCCTCCTACTACATTCTCTTTCCTCTGATTAACGCAATTCACAGACAGCGATAATTTTCGTAGCCCAGATGCATGTGTGATTCAGTTTCTGTCTTCGTTCTCTTACCTTTTGCACAGGTTGTTCGTATATCAAATATGTGGTCACCACTCCCGCGAAATGCACTTACCTTGAAGCGGTCATTCAGTTTCGGCCAATGTCTTCGCATCTGTCCCACTGGTAGTCGCTAAGTAGATGTAACTGCCCTTCTCAGTTTGTCAGGCCGGCCTGTCTGTCGCCGCGTTCGGTGAGCTCTACTTACAATTTACAATTCACCCGCGATACTCAACGCAGTCCTTCGTTAGTTCTCGGAATAAGTATGTTCATTTTGTTCGGCTAGTGTCCACAGACTCATCCTTCCTTCCTTCCTATTGACTACATCCAGTCGACACTCTTAAAATATTTGTGCGATCAGTTCCTCGCCACCAATCTCTGACTGTTTAGCAGCTATTCCAATCCTCATCTCTCAGCGTTGATGATTCCGAGCGATAATGTCGGTCTCATTCTATCTCTTCTCCAATTACTCGCCACGATTAAACGGATTACCAGATCATCAGAGGCGTCATCAAAAGAATTTCGGCGTTGGATGATATTCTTCTTGCTGCATGTCTGGCATACTACCTTAGTTCGAAGCGAACCGAAATCTGGGGGTATCTCAATCCGACTCGGTCTCTTCACTCGCCTGACCGCATCGTAGAACGGAGACGATCATCGACAAAATCATCAAGTATGCGGCCTGTCGGGCAACCGTAGCGACGTATGTTTACTCCGAATATATGCGTTCCTCGAATCAGTCGTATTGATCCCTGTTTAGCCTCATCCAGATCGTATACTTCGTGTTGGTACGCCCTGTACTTATCTACGCATCACAGTCCACTGATGTCACCGAAGTACGCTGCTTTTCCTAATCGGACATACTTGCTGCCCGTCCACCTGCTCCTCTCAAAAGGTAATGTATCAACTTCTTGCACCGCTTACCGTGCTGAAATTTTTTCCTAGTCTACATCAACTCCGTACTCGCATCGTGGGTACTAACTGGTTTTCGAAGGAACCGTCTCTGACTCCGTTCTACTAGGTTGAACTTCCGAACCATGCCCAGAGGTAGAGAGGAGGAAGGCTGACGAGGGACAGAGGAAGACAGATAACTTCTACTCAGAGGTCTGCTGAATGTATTTACGATGTTTGTGTAAAATTACATCCTCGGTCATGAGGTGGGACCTACTGCGTGCCCCGAACATGGAACTTAACAGGAGGGCCAAAGGTGGTCCCGACGTAGGCATTCGGCGCGGAGGACTATAGGACGCTCGCGGGGACCGCCTGGGTACACTGATGTTGAAGTCAGAGTCACACAGCCCGCTTACCATAAGTAAGGTATGCGCTTGCGTGGTCCCGAGAAGCCAACTTTTAGGCGTCTAGATCGAAATCTGATGTTTCCTTAGACGCTGACGGAAATATGTGAGTGATAAATGTGCTGTTGCGCAAGAATAGACGCCTCTCAACATTGGGTTGATGCTCCGCTCCGAAGCATCTCTGATATTATCATAACACTGAGCTTCAGGACGGCCAGTTACCATTCGCCGCAGACGAAGATGTCGCTAGGCATGATGCTTTCAGGAAGAGTGTCTAAGTAAGCGACGTCTGCTATGGTCAGGCCTACACGTAATGCGAGATCTAAAAGCTGCTTCTGATTTTGGTCACAGAACTTTCTTCTCGACCTCCATCACCTAGCTTTTTTTTTTCAGGCGTCGCACATTTATCTGAGAGCATCGCCGCCTGTTTTACTTGCATTCAAAGTTCTCAACTCCACCGGTGAGCAGTGCCTCACAAACTAAATATCTGCCGCTCATCGATTGACAGATCATGAATGCATTCCCCACTGAAATCATAACCAAAATCCTACACGCCGCGATCACAGACGAAGCCCACTCCCAGTGGAACTTTACTGACGCCTCTCAGCCTACGCATGTCGCCAAAACCATCCCCATCGCACAGGTCTCCGCGCACTGGCGCGCAATCATTCGCGCCCTCTCCTGGGCCATTCCTTGGATAGACATCCGGATATTCCACTTCCGTCCCAGCCAGCTTATCGCGATAGACGATGCCTTGCTACAAACTGGTAACTCCCTACCCATCAGGATCTGGATAGAGCACCCTACTCCAAGCTTGTCGGATAATGAGCGGCCGGTGTTCATGCAGGTCTTTCAAAGGCTCTTGCGCTGCTACGGGAGGTGGCAGTATCTCCGGCTCATAATGGGCTCTATACCATTTCAGCAAGCACAGAGTACCCTCCATCGTTGGCGCGACGCCTCACATCTAGAGGCGCTGGAGGTGAGCTGGCCAGCGGGAGATGAGATGCAGATGCGTATGAGCTCTCTGACACTCTCTCCTGCACTTCCCCGCCTCACGTTCCTCGGCGTGGATCATCTATCTCTGTCCATTAAAGGCCTCCCAACAGTCGAACATCTCTCCTTGGGGCCGGGCGACCGTCTCGTGAGCAACACGAGGTTTCTATCCCTCTCAAGTGGCTTACGTTCCCTCCGCATGGACCTGCATAGCATGCCGTTCCCTCCTCACGCCTCAGACACCGGGCTCCATCGTTCCAGACCGAGCTCGTTCTCTACGAGGTCCAACCCAAGTATCTCCTCCAGAGTTATATACAGTTTTCCATCATATATGCCTTCCGCGATGTCGAGGCTTTGACGCTCGAGTGCATGGATGAAACCATCTATGGGATTTTGGTGACCGCGCTGAGGGAGGATGTGGAGGATGGGTTTCCACTTCTTAAATCGCTGAAATTGGTCTCTATCCTGACGGATCGGACGTGCGAGACGCTTTGTGAATGGTTGATAGCTCGCAGAGGTGCTGGACGGCCGATATCGAGGTTGCGGATGGTTGGTACTGGGATTGGGGAGGAACGGTGTGCGCAGTTGAGAGAGAACATACCTGAATTGAATCTTTCCTTTTGATAGTTCGCTTCTACTAAATCAGAGTTTTCCCATGGGCAGTCCATTTGCAATGTGAGAGGCTGAACGTCAACTCGGAATGTCTTCCTTCACAGAACATCGAGCGTCGACTTACTTGGCTTTTCGGAAGTTCCTCACGACGATTATCTGCTAGAGGCACGCTGTGAACTCATTCCAGTACCGTCATTTAACAGCCAAATACGTTACTTTCCGAAATCACATCCAGAACGCGATGCCCAAACGCCGTGGAAGTATCCCAATGCCTCTCGTGGTGTACTTACTACTTGGTTCTCGGTTTACATCGTTCTCCCGACCGGAAGTATAAGAGAACAAGCCTTGTTTGTAGACGTAGTACATGTGCACAAACATAGCTGTAGGCGCTGGCTGATATCGATTCTCATATCACTTCATCAGACCTCCATCGACCGTAGCCTAACCATATCATTAGCGACGCAGACCGAAAGAAGACTCAATAACGATAAAAGTCTCACCGATACGAGCTTGGCCTTGGCCGAGGCAACCCGCCTCGAGCCTGCGATCCATCGTCCCAGCTTATCATCCCACTCTTCGTCGATGTCGATGAACATGCTCGACTGGAGCGAAGACAGAGCTGGAAAACGCGGGTACGATGTGGTAGTAGTAACGGACGAAGACGCAGAGGTAGGAGACGCAGAGGTAGGCGAGGCTGCTGCCATTATGATCATGGGAGCAGAACCCATATCAGCGTCGGGATCAGGGCCGAAGTATTGATAGCTGTAATCGATGAGCATCGCGTTCCTGATAGCGAAAGCGGGAGGGAGGGATGGATAGTCTAGCGGTAGTGATGGTACGTGGTAAAGCGAGGGAGGGATGCTGATGAGGCAATTATGGCGTCAAAGAGATCTGCGGACCTGGGCGCTTAAAAATGGCCGTCGTTGATCAAAATAGACTTTATATTTACTGTATACTTTGCTGCACGACCATTGTGTGCGTAGTGGTAGGACAATGTGGACACAGGAGACGCGTTGCCGAGTTTGGTACATCAAACGCGATCCGCAGAGTCGCAGGGGTTATGGGGAGGCGACAGAATTGCAAAATCACCATAGCTAAAAAAGAGGACTGCGTCCGGACGCAGACATGCTCAGGACGTTAAGGACGACTCACATCTACTTGATATCGAACTTGGAAATGGTCCATGGGTTTTCGAGTTCGTTGATTTGGGAGAAGACAAGCAGAAGTGAATTCTCGGCACTTCTCGGCAGAGGGCTTAGCCGACGCATACTGCCGGCCGGCTAAAACCGCGCCAGGCTTTTTCTTTTCTTTCTTTCGTCAACGCATTCTGTTCCAATCTTGACCTGCTTCCACCTCAATCGAAACGCGCAGTAGAAAGCAAATCACTTTCGCCTGCGGCTGTAGACTTATTTCAAGAATGGAACCATGCAATACCGATGCACGACCGGACTGGATTGGTCAATACAAAAAGTTGTATGTCAATAATGTTGTACAAATGCTCGTGTAGCTAAGGAGCAAAATCTCCTTTAGGCGCCAATAGACATAGCGTCATCCCTTCGCTCAGCCGTGCTAGCGTCGCCTCGCTCTCCATCATGACGCGGCGTGCTGGATTCGCCTTTCGTCTCGTTGTCGGCGTTCTTCTCCTGCTGCTGCTCCTGTATTAGCCGATAGATCTCCTCCGAGGTGAAATAGCACGTACCTCTTCATTCTTGACCTTCTGCTCATGCGCTTTTGCCACTCGCTTAGCTCCCGCGATTTTGCGCCCCGTCTTGTTCTCTACCGGAGCGAGATCCGCCGCATTTACAGCGGGACCTTCCTGTTCTTCTTCTCCCGCGTACAAATCGAGGCCTTCTCGGTTGAGGAACAATTCTCGCAAGAGAAAATATGCTCCGAGATCAAAAAATGTGACGAAAGGCATGGTGGTAAGTGGTGGTCTGGTGGTGTGTAGGACGAGTGGATTTGGTGCGTTGTGGGTGGATAAAGACGGGCTCTAGGTGAGAGGCCTTTATATACCGCTCTGGCGCGCGTGCTCACGTGAAGACGCGCGGAAAGGGAACAATGGGAGTGCCACACGGACGCAGTTGTACAATGGGACAATGGGCGTGATCGTACTTGAGCGACCTTTGACAATGACAGATGTGGTGAGCTGGACTTGGCTTCATTTCGTTCATGCTTAATAAAAGTCCTAGTTCTTCTCGACCGAAATATGACGCATCGGTACAATGCCAGCCCGACTTTGGCCGATTCATCTGGCGATTTGTTCTTCGATGACCTGCACTCTCACAGTCGGTGGTCTTCACACTCGCCGATCATTCCTTTGTGCGCTAAAGCCATCAAAACTCACTGTTATATTCGTCTTCTCCATTAGCACCGTGTACTCGGCGACTCGGAATACCATCCACACCTAGGCTCATCCGATCACCTACTGCCCGGTCCATGTTTCATCGACTCCAACTCTCCGCTAGCCTCTCAGACGCCAGTGACTGCATTTCGAGGAAGATCCTGCCGGGTGTTCCACTAGACGCTGCTCCCATCAGAAGTTCCTTCAAGGTTTTAAGCAAATTTCCGTCGACGGAAGTCCCAAGTATTGCTGTGGAGAAAAGAGACAAGTTCGAACGATCGAGGCCCGGAACTAGAGAAATGTGACGTCAGGTCCTCAACGTTGCTCCTAAACCGCGACATGAGCTTCTACCGCCATCACTCTTTCGCTTTCTGCCATTTGCCAGTTTTCTGTCCGCAGCCATACTTTGTTAAAATCCCTTGTGTGAGCCGTTTTCTGTTAAGCGTGTTTGTCGCGTCTCAAATAGTATCCCAGCACTGTGCAATATGATCCGCTTTGACGACTTCCCCCCGGAAGTCCGGCAATCTATGTGCACGCCCATGAACCAAATACTTTCACCCAAACCTCTGCCCGACAATCCCACCCGCTCATCCGGCGCACTCTTCATTGGTTCTTTGTCTGCAGTCTACGAGACGGAGCAGCTGCGCGAAAACAATATCACCCACATAGTACAAGTGCTAGACGTACCTTGGCTTCCTCTTTCCGAAAAGGATGGCTTTAAATGTTATCGTATCGACCTCCTCGACCGGCCCTCAGAGGATCTTCGCCCGCACTTGGAAGCAGCCTGCTCCTACATCGACGACGCGCTCAAAGGCGGGGGCAGTGTTCTGGTACACTGCCAGCAGGTACATGCCGTTTACTGCTCCTGTTCGCCTCTAGTTGATTGATTTTATTTCTGTAGGGTGTCTCTCGGAGCGCAGCCATCGTTATTGCATATCTTATACGCAACGGTGGGATGTCATTCGACGACGCATTTGCACTCGTCAAAGGCGAGCGCGCGTGTATCAAGCCCAACTCTGGGTTCGTTCAGGCGCTGAAGGAGTGGGAGGATCTGTGGCACCGACCGTCAACGGGGCGCAGGTTTACTGCTTGAGCGACTCTTTGACGTCACCATGACCAGGTAGTTGCGACGGGCTCCATTTCACATATACTCCATAGAGGCATGAATCCTCTTACACACGTAACCAGTGTACTATTTATTGACTCGTGTAAAAACATCGCTTTTTTGGCGTATTATGAAACTTCTTCCGTTTCTCGCTTGACAATTTAGCAAAGGCGCCATTTAATGTGGCGTTTTCGCGGATACCAGCAGCGCCGCGTTGGACGGCTTGGGCCTGTACCACCCTCCGCTGGTGACATACTGTCGCCTTAAATCTGACCAGATGCGGGAAGAGTATGCCTAATTGGAAACGGAAAGTACATATACTAATACAACATATCCATATATCGTTTTAAGAGCATCATATTATTCTCATTTCTCCAAGTCTCCATCAACCGCCTCCTGCGTAGACTTCAAGTCGCGTCAATTTCATTAATCGCACGTACGAACTTTCCAGCTTACTGAAGACTTGGACTGCAACTTTGCCTTGGCCGACGCTACGCGCCTCGAACCAGCACTCCATCGCCCGAGGTTATCGTCCCACTCCTCCGAGTCGAGGTCGATGAACATGCTCGACTGGAGGTTGGCTAGGGCGGGAAGCTTCTGCAGCGGGGGCTGAGGTTTGGTGTCGGTAGGAAAGGATGATGATGGTGTGGTAGACGTCGCGCTGGACGTTGATGGAGCCTCAGACTCGACCTCGGACTCCGGAGCAAAGTAGTGGTAGCTGTAGTCAACGGCCATAGTGATTTTGATGCGTGAGTAGCGGTGATGGATGGGATAAATAAAGGGATGTTGCGAGCTGTGCGTTTGCGTTTGATGAATGGTCGATTCAGTTCCTGCGAGTCTTTATACCAGCGGACGGTCCACCGTAGTAGGCGACCATTGTTGATAACTAGAACAAAGGAAATCCAGGGCCGGTTGTCAGACGCGGGGGTTCATACGGCGAACAATGGCGTCTGTGCATTGGCTACAAAGACGAATCGGGTGCAAACGTTACTGTAGAAAGCTCAGAGAAGCAAATACCAGCAATAGCAGTATGCGTGGAATGATTGAACCATTCAGATCGAGTGTAAATCGAAAATCCAACGAGAATGCAGTGAGAGTTGGAGACAAGAAGTATCGGCAAGTCACGGCATCGTTCGTCGAATTCACGGTCCGCCTTGTCAATTCCAATCAAAGGAATCGCGAATGCTGGTGGACAGGCGCAATGAAGGGATTCTTAGACTATTGCACTAGGACTCCGAGAAGTCGAAACAATACACTGTTATACATGGCATCATCCTCGTCCTGACCAACTCTGCCCTCGACATGCTCTTCTTGCTTTTCAGGCTTTGTCCTGCTACTTCCTTCCTGTACCTATTGCTCGTCTATCAATCTGTCGATCTAGGAGAGTTATACAACGACATACCTCTTCATTCTGTGCCTTCTTCTCCTGCGCCTTAGCCACTCGCTTGGCGCCTGCAACTTTTCGTTCGGCCTTGTTCTCCGTCGACGCTGACACCGGTGATAGATCACGGCGTTCTTCTCTCGGGAGAGCGATGTAGTCCATGCCGGGCCTTGGTTCGAGGAAGGGGCCTGGGCAGTAGAAGATGAGCATCGTCTGGTTTGTTTCTGTGGCGAAAGATGATGTGGTATGTTTCTGCCAAAGTTGAGGGGTCGACAAGAGGGCTTTATATACCTTCGCGGAGATGTCTACGTGCTCAAAGGGAAAAGGTAAAGACTTGTGCACTTTGACAATGGTATTGACTCCAACTCGGATCAATCCACCTTTGTAAAGCGCAAACGTGCATTGGCGGGACTTGACTACGTTTTATTGAAAGGCAGCAATGGTTCCGTTGCGCCTTTTGATCAAGTGGTGCCGAACATGCTCTCATTCGTTATCTTTCGCTCATGGCAGAATTGGATTGGTGATGAGTCATCACCGAAACCAAGTCCTAGTCGTATACCGCCTCCTCATCACAACACCAATCACTACCAAACCCACCGACAAACCAATCGCATAACACCCCGCCCCCTGCAAGGCCCTCCTCCCACCCCCAAACGTCGGCTCCTGCTTGTCCACATCCAGAATGAGAAACGCCACGCCCACCATGGTCATCCCGCCCAAAATATGCGCTATAGCGATCATACCTAACACACGCACAGTCCACCGCACGGCGATATACTTTTCCATAATATCCTCGTCCGTGCTGAGGAGGATAGAAGCTGACGAAGCGCTCGAGGTGCCGATGATGAAGAGCGCGGCGGACCAGGCGATGAGGACCATATCGCCGCGAGTACCGGCGAAGACGGTCGACCAGGTGATGGATGCGCCGAAGAAGGACACTCCGAGGAGGATGTTTACGTTTGTTCTGTTCGGAGCATTAGGTTTATGAGACATGATGATTTTGAGGGGAGTATTTACCTATGGGACTGCGCAGAGCTCAGTGCGACTGTAGCTGCTCGAGGGGGAGGCGGAGGAGGCTGATAATGTCGCCGCAGATATTGGGGCGCTGGTAGGTCTCGGGGTAAGGTGTACCGTAAGGTCGGGACTTCGCCTGGAGGTTGATGTGATGGTGTATCTGCTGGCATGTCGGCTAGATGGACAGGTTCGTTTCCAGTGCCGTCCTCCTCGTACAGAAAGCTCCACGCGTCGTTCGGGCTGTCAGGGGGACGTCCACTATGAAAGGATTCGGAGCCGCCATGGACGGACAGAGTTCGGTCAACATCTGCTGCTGTTTGTGGTATGAATGGCTTAGGCATCTCAGAGCGCAACGTCGTGAGCTATGGAGGAAAGGAAAGCAACTTAACTAACATACCTGTACTTGTACCCGAGCAATCTGCGTCATCGTTTACAACTCGTTGGCGACTCGGAGACAGAAAGTGTGGTATCGGTCAACCTTTTTTAGCTAGCACGAAATTTAAGATGAAGTATCAGAGAAGAAAGTAAGAAAAGAGGAGACTGACTATGTCAAGGCGTTCTGAAACGACTGGGCCAGGTGGGGGAGTAGAGCTCTCCAGATTGTATTCATGCGAATGCGTTGCGAAGACTCAGATGAATCGCCTACCTGAAGTTGGAGGATATTGGAAAGACTTTCCTCTATTAGCCCGAATACGAAAGACATGCCTGAAACGACTTCGCAGTCCGACTGCATGCATGTGAATGTACAAGACGACAAACAAGACGAATACTCACACTGTCAGCAATCGACTCTGCCACGCGCTTCGTGATACGCGTGAAGTCGCTCTCCTATATTCGTTATATTGGTTTTCTTTTTAGACTGCGCTCGGGACGACTCACAAACCACGCTGCCTTGCGTTGAATATCCTCTTCGCTCATGCGATCGAAATGACTTTGTTCTTCAGCGGGAAACATGTCGCAGTAATGTTTCCACTTCAGAGCCCATCGCTCCGCGTAAGCAGCCAATTCGTCTGAATCCAGGGCTTCGAATCCCGGTCGTTTAATCCATTGGCCTACAGTACTGCGCCATCCGGACGAGGAGGCAGTCTCCAAGACACGCGTATATCAGAGGTGAAAGTCTCTTATAGTATATGTGGAACCAACATTGGACTGAATATCCACAGCAGGCAGGACGACGGCTTTGGTGCTCTAAGCAGGATGCGACGTGTCAAGATGAGAACTGAGGACAGATCGGAGGAGAAATCGTACAGTATGTGGCTGCCATAACACCCCATTAGACATCTGGAAAGCAAAAAGATCATATATGGGCGTCGGGGAAAGAGAGCCGCAAGCAAGTAAACCCTGGCGCTTGTTTATTTTTCACACGATGACATCGGGAGATATAGATCATTCACTTGTATGATCCATCAGATGAATCGTGCCGTCCCTCCTTTGCCTACTGGGGGACACGTTTCAAGAAGGTGCACTGCCGCACCACGGCCAGTTGAGGTAAGGAGCAAGAGCCAGTCGGCCACGTTTTTCGTCGCGGTGTGACGAAGACATGTGATGTGACATAAAGGCAAATTCGGAATACCCTCCCTTCCTCCTACCACCATGCAGTTTGGAATAAGGACCGCCATGTCCACTCTCGACGAAGGAGACGTCTGTTTTGACTCTGATTCGGAGACTCGGAGTGAGATCTCTTCCTCCAAAGACTTGCTTTCAGCCTGCTCATGTCGCAATCCCTCAGATGCGAGTCTCACTATCCTGTTGGTACACAGCACACTAGGTCCGTCGGGGTATATCTTAGCTATTAATTTAGCGTAGGCGGTTCCGATCCAGTAACACAGGTAACACTTGAATTCAACCTTGATCGCTGATCGCCCGAGTCACAAACGCACCTTCCCCGTTAACCATCATGTCTCTTCCCGTAGAAATATGGACCGAGATATTTGCCTTCGTCGTTCTCTCACCGACCAGCTTTGAACAGCGGCGGAGCATTTCATCCAACGACATCTTCCGCCTCCTCGCCGTCTGTCATGCCTGGAACGCCATCGTTACGGGGACAGCTTTGCTCTGGACACAGATTTCCCTAAAGCGACACTTGTCCAGGATTGCTTGGTGCACCTTTACGGACTGCTCATCAAGATTCAGCGCCATAAAGTCCCTGTCTATCAGTCCCGGAGACTGCATTTATGCCATGCGCCAGCTTCATGGCGTTGTAGACGTAGACGTCGGTCTATGCGTCGACGATCAAATGTGCAAGGTATGTCGGATGCGATGGGAGCGAGTAGAAGCCGTCCGTCGCGTGATCGTGTGGTAAATGTCGTGTACGGGTAGAATGAATATGCTCTGCTCCTTCGTGCACTCTGTGCTCTGAGCCTCAAGCAATATCCAGAGGAGGAAAATGACTGTTCTGATTGTGGTGGTAAGAAGGTAAGGAAGGTATGGCTGTAAGGCCACTGTAACTAGGTCTGTAGTCTAGAACAGAATGAGTGGTGTGATACTAGAAAATAAATAATAGGTCTGGTATAGAGCTGGGCTGAGCCAGAGAAATGGAGACTGAGCTGGGGTGATCTATGAGTAAAAGAGAGTGTATAAGCAATGTCCGAAGGTAGTCCGGTGAATCCGAAGTCGATGTACTTGCCCGATGAATCATCCCGATCCGCCACCGCAACGTGTGCGCTAAGGTGCACTACTACAGTGACGGAAACATAATAGACGTCGCCCCCGACGTCTCACAGCCCATGCTGCCCATCATCGTGACCGCAATGAGTGCAGCGTGCGAAGCGGCCATGATGGTGGTTCATGATGTCCGTGAACATCAGCTCAGAGTGACGCTCTCCATCGATGAAGAACATGTTCGCCTGCTCTGATACCAAATCTGCAAACCCTCTAATTCCTCTGGACACCGGGAGATAGGCATCGCCGCGCTCATCGATGAGCTTCTGCGCAGCGACTTCGAAACCGTTAGGGTCCCGACAAATGAGTCTGCCAGTCCCCTTGTGGTAAAGTGGGAAGGTGGTGTAGTCCAGAGAATAGTAGTCAGTGCCGATAGGAAGCTGGATGTAGTTGTGATCAAGGTCAACAACATCCACAAGCTCTTCACGGATCTCCTCGATGTATGTCGAGTTCCATGGATAGTGGGTTCCTTCTTCCAACATATGGCGCTCCGGGATGTGGTGTACGAAGCGTCCGATGGCTTGCAGATCAAGGAAGGTGAGGTTGTCATCCCGAACGTGTATGACAATGTGGGGATCATGGAAATGGAGCTTGCGAGTAAACGTGCCAGGCCGTCGACAGATATATCGGAAGGTGGATACAAGATCTGCCTGTGGAGTGTGATTGTAGTGACGATGAGGTTGTGGGATGAAGTGAGAAGCTACAAAATTGGGTGTACAAGCATCGGTCACCAGCTGGTACCCTTCGTCGTCGAGCTTGTTCGAATAGATGTAGGCGTATGCATCGCGCTCGACCTTGGTAAGGCAAATATCGTTCTCCTTGTAGTGCTTGTAGACGCGTCGGGTGTGAAGATGAGAAGCAAAGACGCGTCCACCGCATCTGTAGCCGGGTAGAGGAATACCGAAGTCAATGGGGTCAGGAATGGAAGATGGGGGCAGGAATGTGTAAAGGCGGGGGTTCTGGTGTGGGTGTGGGATTATCGTAGGGAAGTCGTCGTCTCCAGGATCAGGAACAACCAAAGGATTGTTGGCTGGCTCGGGTTCGAGCTTGAAATGTAAGTGATTAGGCGGGGCGCGTCGTGGGTATGGGGAAAAGCGTATCCCGCCGGCGTAGTGGATAGACATACTGGTAAGTAAGAGAATGGAAGTAAGAGCGAAAGAGAGAGATAGATGGATAGGAAAGAGTGTGTTTGTGTTGTTCTGGATGCAGGAATGGTGTGATTGGAAGTGGGGAGTTTGTACAGACCCGCGGCTAGTCGTAGAGTCGAGCCGACTCGGGTCCAGAATGATTGGGGATTGGTTCTGGGAAGGTGGAAAGGTGAAGTAGGGTGATAAAGGAGTGGTCTGAGAGCAAAAATGGTGTGAGGAAAATTCATGGGGCCATGTTATTCGAGACACAAGTGGCGTCGAGTCTGGCGGACCCGGGTCCAGAATGATCGCGATGGCGGAAGACTTGGGCGAGTTACCGAGGCAGTTGTAGACCAATGTGGGGTGTGACCGACGCGTTCTGGAGCCGCAGTCAACGCCGAGAAAGACGCTCTCGAAGTATATAGACTTCCCGGAGCGTGGAGACAGGATTGATGAGTGTCGGGTCCTCCACGGCGGGTATCTTGAGTCCAGTCTTAAGCGTCTGGTGGTCCGGCCGGTAATAGAACAGTCGGAGTCGTCGAATGTTAACATGTCCCTTGAGAATCGCGCCAGAGAGTTCGCGTAGCACGAAGCTATCATGGTCGCGCTTCTGGTGAATGATGTACGGGCCGGCATAAGTCCATTGTCCTTTGCCGCCTTTGATCTCGTCGAGTTTGGACTCTCTGAGCCAAACATACATCCCCTCCTCATATCCTGAGAAGTCGAATCGAAAGTGTGCGCGTTTGGCGAGATCCTCGATAGCGCGCTTGCGTGACTGCCGAAGAGTCTCGTTGGCTTCTTTCATCTTCTCATCACGTCTGGAGATCTGACGCGCTCGGATGGCAATAAGATCCTCTTCTGTATGAACGGTGTGCCAGTCGAGAGTCTGCCAGGTGATTTCGGCGTCATCGAATGAGAAGACGGGATGTTGGCCGTAGAGGAGATAGTATGGGGAAAATCCTGTGGCTCTGGAAATGGTGACACGGAGAGCGAATAACACAGCATGCAAATACTTGGGCCAATTACCCTTCGCATCGCCCGTGAGTTTGAACAATGGTCCGATGATCATTTGGTGATGGCGTTCGATGGGTGCATTTCCTTCTGGATGATATGGCGTGGAGAGGATGACGGTGCAGCGATAAAGTGTCTTGAGGAGATGTCGCACTTCTCCCATGAATTCGGGTCCACCGTCGATGGTGATAACGGGTACACATGCGTAACGGCATACGATGTCCTCGTAAATGAACTTGGCAACCGTGCGTGCGTCTGCAGACTTCATCGCACGCGCCTCGGGCCAGAGAATCGTCCGTTCAATCGCTTGGATGATGTACTCGAAGCCACCTGCTCCTTTAGGTACATAGATCATGTCGAGATCCCAGTGCCTAAGGAGAGGGGCCAGCCACGATTCGTTATAGGGAAGGACAGGCTTACGTTGGATGGATTTTTGACATTCGATACAAGATCGAACGAAATATGAGACGTCTTCATAAAGATTGGGCCAATAAAAACGATCCGCAAGTAAACGATATGTGGCGTCACGTCCTCGATGTCCGGTCTGTAGATGTGCCTCCATCATC
The DNA here is from genome assembly GCA_003314085.1 of Hymenopellis raphanipes. Taxonomy (NCBI): domain Eukaryota; kingdom Fungi; phylum Basidiomycota; class Agaricomycetes; order Agaricales; family Physalacriaceae; genus Hymenopellis; species Hymenopellis raphanipes. Next base: position 27,070 of record QLPD01000544.1, read on the forward strand.
AAGTCGCGTCGCTTTGCAATGTCTTCAATGACAAGTCGCGGCATCTTCTCATCGATGCGTTTAGCCAATAGCCAGAGTTGGTCCTCTGCCAACAGAAATCTGCGTGATCTTTTAAGAAACGCGAGTTTGGCCTTGTCGGTCTTGCATCTGAGAGGATATGTCCCAGAATGCAGGAATAGTCGGAGCTCTTGCCAGAATAAGCCGTCGTCATTGTCGCGTGTACCGTGTTTGTGTCCTGCTTTGCTAGCGAGCTCCTTTGGCTTTAGCGGCCGTAAGTCCGTAATCTCCGTAATCGCGTCTGTAAATAGCGTAGAGAATTCCACGCCAGCGAGAGAGACAATGGCAGCATATTCACGCGTAGATGGTCGATAGTAGAATTCCGGGAGTGGTCTGGGTGTGGAATGGTGTGTGTTGGAAAGAGCTGAACAATAGAAAAGCGAATACGCGTCGTCCTGGAAGTATGAGTCGGCGTGGTCGCCGAATCGATCTCTCTTGTCAATCTGGAGGCCAGAAGATGTGTGGAAAACAGGTATATTTGGCGCCATGGAAGCGCGAGTCAAGAAAGGATTAGACGCCCGGATTCGAAGGGCGCTTAACGTGAACCGAACAACGTCAGTGATCGTGATGTCATATATTGACACCGGTTCTTCGGCTCCGTTTCCGTCTTCCTCTTCTGCTTTCATGTCGCTAGTGCTCGTCCTCGACGACGTGCACCCATCGGCGTCATCGGGCACATCTCGGACGTCGTGCTGGTTACCTTGGAGCTCGGATTCACGCGTACAACGCGGATCCTGACCTGATGCTCTTGGATCTGTATCTGGATCGTGCTGTTTCTCTCTGCTTTTCTTGTCCTGGCCGCCCGTACTCGCGTAGGATACTTCTGGACGCTGGAGGATTATGTCGGGATCATTCACGAGTCGCGAGATATACTCTCGTCGCTGTGAATCATTATTGGTACGCACTATCACGGTCTCTTTGCCTCGATTCCGATTTTCGGCACTAGACTGCACATTCTGGATGGATTTTGGGGCCGTATTGGATGAGCGTTGTTCGTAGATGATGTCGGGAATGCTTGGGTGATGGTGTAGGGTCTTCTTGTCCTTGCAGCCGTGCATCTTTGCATTGCGGTACTCGTCTCGGTCGACGCGCGTCCCGTACGCCAAGTCATATGCGTCTAGGAATGCTTCTGCATCGTCTGCAGGATTGCTGTGGCCTGTATCGATTTCTGGAGCTCTGGACAACGCGTCTTCCATCTTGAATGCAGTCGCTGGTACGTGCTTTGTCTCGAAGTCGAATAACTGGATCCATGAAACCCATCTTAGCATAGGCGCATTTGGGACGTCGTCTGGCTTTCGGAGCATCGCCGCCAGTGATACAGCGTCGTGTTCCAAGCAGAAATGGATCCCCCACACGCGATGGCGAAGGGCTTTCAGCGCCATGAACACGCCAAACACCTCCGTCTTCGGTTGGCCATAGTTTTGCTGTGGCTTGTTGAACGTGCAGGATCCGAATAGCGTCGGGTGTTTCTCTGCTTCGGTGATCTGGTATAGGACCCAACCAGCACCCATCCAACTGGAGTCGACGCCTAACACGACGAGTCCGTCATCGGATGTAAGAGGGCACGAGAACTCGCGCCAGAAAAGGGGGAACGTATTCACACTAGCTGT
>QLPD01000545.1:0-16662 GCA_003314085.1 Hymenopellis raphanipes
GATTTCTGCCATCGACGTAAGCCATTGACAGGGCCCTTTGAAGGCTTACTGAATTCGAGTGCCGTAGGCTCTGCACCACCCTTACTTTTCCGCTTTGCCATACCCCACGCATCCTCTCAAGCTACCAAAATGTGCTTCTCAGCTGGCAGCGGCTCGGCCGTTGGAAGAGGTCGATGGTAACGTTGACATGAACTCGACTGGCCCAGGAGTGAAGGCTAAGCGACCAAAACGCAAGCTATCCTCACCCTATGAGGATGGTAAAAGCCGGAGTATTGCCCGGCGGCTTGACTTTACAGATCATATTGGCAAGAGTAGCTGAGGCCAAATGATGCTTGTATCATACATACTTTATGTGGCGGCGTTTCCGGTGTAACCTGTTGTATGTAATTTATAGTAGATCCAAACTTGTCTTGTTGCTGGTAGTCTTATCATTGGCGCTTTCAAGCAGGACCCCTGATTTTGGTGCGAAGAGCTTAGTTCCAAAATTTGATGTGGACCGAAAATTTGTCCGGATTTTGAAATATCTTTGTCTGCTGGATTTGTCCGGATTTTTGAACTAACCTCGCCAAAATTGCCCGACCTTTGCCTAATTAGGAAGGTGGCGCGAAAAAATTTCGGCGCGCCGCCAATATCGGGCATCGGGGCCCGTAGGAACTGCCATTTTGTCCGGATTCTGATCTGACCTTGCTGCCTCATGCCCCATATTTGTCCGGATTTCTAACCAAGCTCACGACCTGCTCAACGAAAATTTGTCCGGATTTTTTAACTAAGCTCCTCGCACCAAAATCAGGGGTCCTTTTCAAGCGCTCACCCATATCACGGATGCAGGAAAGCAAATTCGACAGAGATCCTTCATGGAAACTCCGCCACAGTTCTGAGTTCTGGGAAAATGTAAACTACTTGACGGTACATCACAATATGACTGCAGTTGAATCATCAACTAATACCAAATGTAAAAAATGCAAATTATTCAGTCCGTGTATCACCGAGGAGCCTCACATACTGAACATTTCGTGGCAGCCGCGTCGCTCGAGCAACCGCACATAGAGCACGACCACCTGTCAGCACTCTTCTGAGGAGCAGCCATCCCCGCTGCCGCCCAATTAAACGCTTTAGGAGCTTCAGCTGTAGGCATCTCTTGGGGTTCTTCGCAGACAGGGCACTTGGCTTGCTTGGGGGGCTCGTGGCTCAAATGGCACGAAGAGCAGACCCATTTGCCTGTCGGCGGTTTGATTCCAGCAGCGGCCCAGTTGAAGGATTTGGGTGGATCAGGCGAGGAGATGTCACTACTCTCGACGACTTTGGTCGACAACGAGCCAACCTTAAAGTCAAACCCATTAGGTAGAGTCGAAACGTCGGCTGCGAGCACGAACTGGCGCGCTCGCGTATCCTCCTCGCTTAGCGGCAGTGGCGACACCTTGCAACGCGAGAAGTCATAATATGGGACGTCCTTTTCGGGTGCGGATAGAGCGGCAGCTTTGGGATCAGTCTCTGACGAGGTGACAGGAGGAGGCGGGGATTGAGCTTTAGGAGCTTGAGGAAGGGAGAAAGTGTTTGTCGCAGGTGCTGCAGGCGATTGGCTCTGCTCACTGGTTGGTTGGGATGAGGGTAAGGGTGTTGTAGCTGGAGAGCTATCAGGTTGATAACTGAAACGGAGTTTCGACGGCTCCTTGGGTATCGCGAATTGAGGGCGGGACGTTGACAATGAGAGGCCGAAGGAGGAAGGTACAGGTGCCGGCGGTTGTACCGCCGTAGATGGCTTGAAAGTCGACTCATTTTTCGGAGGCTCCATGTTGACGTCTTTATGAGGCGCGTTAACGCGCTCGGGAGGTTCGCCTCGTCCCTCCAGCGTAGGCTTGGCCTTCTTGCTGATATGTTCCTCCTCCTCATTCTCAGTGATTGTCACCGAGTTACCGTTTGTGAGTGGAAGAGAGGAAGGAGGCCGTGAACGTTTGCTCCCCTGAAACAATAGTGAGTTGCAGCAAGAGTAGAATCAGATTGCGACAAACCTTGGGAACGGTGGCCTCGATGATAGCTTGAGCAGTAAACACAGGTTCCTTCTCTTTCTTCTCCTCCTCTACGACAGGCTTCTTGGCTCTGCCGCTGGCTCGTGGCCGTTTGGGACGACCAATGGCAGGGCGAGCGGGGCTTGCAGCCTGATATGGATTGCTAATCTCCAACTTCTTGGAAGGCGTGGCCTCTTTAATAAGCTCAGCCATGAGGTTTGCGGCTTTCGTCTGTTTCTGGGGTGTGGCATCGGGTGACGATGAACTTGTAGAGCCAGGCGATGACTGACCCCAAGTCTGGCGGAGGGGGGATGGAACGGCTGGAGTAGTAAATCTACCTGACATTCGTGAGGTGGAGATGGTTAGGCCATTGCTCTTGGTCGACGAGCTGCCATTGAGGGTTGGTGGGCTGCGAGATGGGCTCATGTTGCCGTTGAGCATGGCAGCGTTTGCAATGCGTGTAGGAGAAGGGTCGGGAGCAGGAGAGCGAGAGGAAGTAGGAGCACGAGGCGTCTTGGGTGCTGTGACAGAGGACCCACTAGCTTGAGAGATGGGATCACCGTTGGGGTTGCTAACCCGTCTCCGCTTGGTGTCGGTTTTTGTATTGTCAGTAGAAGAGGGTTTCAGGACGAAAGGTTCTGATGCTGAGCGTGGTCCGAAAGCCGGCGAGGCATAACGATTACGCTTCTTGGAACTCCCACCGCCATCCCACCGGTAACTGCCATTCGGGTTCTTGGACAGCATCTTGGTGGGTGAGGCTGATCGATCGTGTCGTTGGGATGTAGTGGGGGAACTGGGTGAGTTACCGCGCATGGGAGATGGGCTGTGAGTGAAGCGGAACGGTTCTCGCGTGTGTGTTTGTTGCAGTTGACCTGAAACTTGCGTTAACAGCAGTTGGCAGTAGGAAATAAGAAATGCTCACGAGACGAAGAGCGTAATAATGATACAAGGCCGTCTCTTTCTTTGTCTGTAATGGACCCGTCTCGTTTGTCTTGGAGGAACTTTGTGACGAGTTCAATGTTTTTTTCTGGGGAAGACTCGGGAGCTACGGGGAAAGGAAGAGTAGATGGCCCGGCTTGTGATGATGACGAGGGTGATGATGGTCTGGGAGGTGGTATGCTAGAGCTGGAGAGGGAGAGAGGGCGATTAAAGGGATTTGACGCGACTGATGTTGATGAGCGTCCGTTGATGCTCAAATTGTGGGTCATCTTGGGCATGAAATTAGTGAAAAAATGCATTAAATAACTAGAGACGCGTACTCTGTGGCCTACATCGGCCAATGCATGTGCTGGTGTTGTCTGAGGTTCAGGCTCAGGCGTGCTGTCCGGCTCCGAACCCGACTCGGACTGCATGTCGGCGTCGTCGCTGGCGTCTGACCTCGATCTCAGAGGATTGAATATGCTAAATATGCTTGACAGCGACCATCCCTGTGGGCAGAGTGAGCGATGATTCCAGGTGTGAGAAAAGAAAAGACTAACTGATTTTTTTGGTGGCGGCGGACGGGAATACGGGCTGTAGTTGCGCTGCTGACGCCTTGAAGATCCAGTCCGAATGGCGCTCATAATGTGTGAGTGGCAGCGATGCCGTGCAACGATGGTGGCCTAAGTCAAGGGACTGGAGCTCAACTTTGTTTACCAGGTAACAACAAGAACAAAGGCAATCAAGTCACCTGTTCCCGACCATCTTCCCACTCTACCCGACGTCAACGACGACGACCTCAACATGCCTGAAAAGGTGATAGAGACGCCCTACCCGGTCATCGACACCGACCCTCATTTCTCCCGTGTTATGCGCTACATGCGTACTGAGGACTACACTGCCTGGGCTGTCGTGACCGGTGGTTTCCCAGCTGCGTGGCGGCTATGGGGTACGCCGTCTCCGCTGAATCTCTCTTGTTGTTGAACATGGCTTGTAGAGGCGCTCGACCCATCAAGCCGCATCACCCCGGCCCAATTTCGTGCAGGCATGCGCGTTGGCGGCCTCATCGGCTTTTGCGGTGGTTTCTTGCTCGCATATCAGAACTCAAGCAGTGAGTATCAGTATCCTTACTAATTTCGCGGTCTTATCATCTTGTAGTGCGTTTCTGGGGCTGGCGGGAGAACAAGCGTGAAGAAGAAATGGATCTGAAGGAGCTCACACAGCGCGCTAAGGAAGGCAAACCTCTCTACGGAGAGTCTTCTCATCAACCATGGGTCCAGAGTGCAGCGCACCAGAACTCTGTCTTTTCCCAACTCAAATTCGGTCTGTCATAATTCATATCTCTGTTTTGTCATTCTGACATGTTATCCAGCTGCCATTCCGATGTATGCATCCCAAATTCGATCCGCTTTCCCTTCTCATTCAATTTAGGTTAAACTTCGTGAATCATCCCTACCATGGAACTGATCCTGCAAAGTACGGCGTTGGCGTAAAGAAGGAGGAGGAGGAATAAAGTCCGTTCTCCCCATCTACACATGTTTTCGTATCGTAACTGACTTCAATGGTAGCTTTTTTTCGACCGATGTCTTCCTAAAATCCATATTATAACATTCCAAAAAAATCGCGCAACGTCTGCCAGCGGTCTTATGAGTATGGCGTCCAGAATGTACTCAGAAAGGTACGCGTACATTAGCCCATGAAGCTTCCGACATGCACCCCCTCAAGCTTTGACACACGGGACTGTATGAATCCACAAAAGCTACGATGTAAAGTTTTCTTCTCTTAACCCTTCACGATCACGTCGTGTTCGTTAGCACAGACGAGGATCTACCCACCACGTCGACACAACCAGGGATTCCATTGCTGTCCTGTTCATATAGATACGCCACTATTGAGCGTGGACGAGATCGAAGAAAGAGAGCGCCGTCTGCCTGCTGAGTTGCTGCAGGAATTTAGAAGCCGGTAACAATGCAGCTCCGAGATTCTAAAAAACACTGATTTGTGCTCAGTCTGAGAATAGGAAAGCGTGAACTGCCGGCTGTGTCGAATACGAGACGGCCTATCCAGGTACGTCCCGGATTGCTCGTGAATGACTGAGTATCTCAGAGAGAGTCCTCATACGTCCGCCGCAGTCGATTCACGAACGTCAAGGCTTTGATTGCACAGCGCTACATGTTGGGCGCTTCTGTTTAAGAGGAACGTCTCATTGTCACTAATCAATTACGACCACTCTGATGGAGACGCGTCGATTTGCAGCGCTGAAGCACTTATAAGTCCAATTTAAGTCAATCAGTTCTTCTATTCGCTCGAGACTCAACAGTGCGATGCACCAGAGGACGACAGTGACGAGGTTAGCGAAACGATGAACGAGCAGCAGCCCAACGTATATATCCGATCATCTGCGGATACGGAGTCGAGGCTAGCTCACCAACAGCGTGCACGAATGAATAATGGAGTTGATTTAATAACCGTAGATGTCCATACGTTAATCATTTACAATAAAAAAATGCAACGAAAGCAAAACTGGATAACAATATCAAAGATTCTCTTCCCTTAACCATCCACTCGCGGCCGCTTCCTCGGTCCATCCGGGATGTTACCGCCACCTACGCCACCATTCTGCATAAACGCAGGATTGAAGTGTCCACCCCCCATTGGCGCGCCGCCACGCTGCATGCCAGGGTTCATGCCTTAAATAAAACCAGAAAAACACGATAGTAAGCACATCACAGTCCATACATATTGTAAAGACTAGAGACTCGTACCCATACCACCCCGCATTCCTCTGCCCATTCCGCCACCGCGCATGCCCGAGAAGTTGTTCCCCACATAGTTGCCCATCATATTCATATTGGGCATCATGCCCATGCCCATGCCCATTCCCATTGGGGGCACAGCGTTCATCATACCGCCGCGGCCCATCATGCCCCCACGCATGTTGCCGTTCATCATATTGTTGCCTCGGAAGGCTGGGTTGCCGCCACGTCCCATATTGGGGGTCATGTTATTGTGCATGATAGGTTGCTGTGGAGTCTGTTGCTGCTGGGGGCGATTGTCACGGGCAGGAGGTTCTTTAGGTAAAGTGCGATAGGGATTGCCGTTGGCCGAGGATGTAAAGTTGGCTGTTGCACGGCGATTCTGAAATTCACTACACAGAGCACTTGAATATGACTGGTACACGAAAGGACGCGTCACTTACTTGTTTTCAAAGAAGGCCTTCAAATCAGCCGCGGCCTGGTGGCTACCACATTCGACATAAGCAATTCTGAAGGATGAATTAGCAGATTGACGCGGCGTGAGAGAGAGAAACCGAACCCCTTGCTCTTTCCGTTGACTTTGTGCTCCGAGAAGGTGATGTCCTTGTGGTCCAGTTTCACACCGACAGAGGCCGCCGCTAGGCGTAGGTCCTCGTCCGTTGTCCACTGCAGATTTATATCAGGGACAGAGTTAGGATAGGTATTAGGGACGTACCCATTGCAGATCTCCAATATACAGGGCGTCGTTTGCGCTATTCATTGAGCTGTTGACATACATGCCGTTCATGTTACTCTCAAATTGAGCTTGAGCCTGGCCGGGCGTGCTTGTGGAACTGGGTCGCGACGATGGCGCCTGGCTCCTGTAATCAGCGTCTTCATCTCGTTGGCGCTTGTCGCCGGTGCGTGGGTCAGGGGATGAAGTCAAAGACTGGACTGGTTCTTCGTTCTAAGACGCATATATTCAACTTTTAGGGAGCGAGATGCTGTAGAGAACACATACCTTGAGCCTGTCATGGCTATCTTGACCATAAATGTCGAAATCTTCACCACGATTCATCTTGACTAGAGAGTTCAGGAAATCTTAGACGCTAATGGTAGAAATTAAGATTTTGGTTATGGAAGGATACAGCAGTGGGGTCTACGAGGACATGATGATGAGGCTTACATGGAAATATGGATACAAGCAATGCAGAATACAGGAGTGTCTAGTCCGTCACGTATACAGGACAATAAAGTATCGAAAACAAGACGGGAGAGCAGAGCAGAGAGTGGAAAGAGGTAAAGAGACGGCAGTCGCCGATTCACCGTTTTGGGTCTTGTTTGGCGTTGTTTACCGGCGCCATTTAGCAGAGCCCATTATCCATAGCATTATCAGACTGATATCCTCCAGTCCAACAGACAGCAGCCTAACGGACCGTTAAATATAACCAGTTACTAGTTTTCCCGCTAAATAGGCGCTTTTTCTCCCCGTCCGAATCCGCCATCCATTGGCTTGGCAGGAGACGATGATCCGCGTGACATGGGACCTTGATCTGCGCCGCCCGTAAATATAACTGGAAAAGGGCCCATGCGGGCACAGCCTGCTACCCTGACGAGGGAAACAAACATAAACTTAATCGACAATTATTCACAGCCTACAGGACATAAACTGTACCCAACCTACATTCTTCTGTATGACTAGTTAGTCTTCAACATCAAAGCTGCATCAACAAAACTCGCCGACCGACGGCGGCTTCGCCGCCGTCGCTCGCTCGCTTTGTCTCCATTCCTTGAGTCTGAAAAACCGGTATGACCAGGGATCTCGACGTGGTAGTGGGAGGGGAGACCAAAGTAGGAGACTTGTCTTGTCCGTCGCGTCAACTCATCCAAGTGCAGACGATTCCTCATCTCATTATTCCTCGTACCAAACGACTTGACATCGCCCACGGTGAATTATAAGTCTGTGTACATATCCGCTAGCAGTGACATCGATGGCCATTCCTTTGCATCAAAAACCGAGTAATTTTTTTTGATTCGTGCCCTCTGGACTCGGACGGACGGCCAAGCGATCAATCTCGTGGATCCACCCGGAAGATACCAGTGGCGGTATGTACACTCGAGACTGACCAAATGTCAGTTAACGAAAAAGCGGACCAGCTCCTTCCGACTTGGCATGGGTGATCAAGGAAGTGAGGTGGAGCATGGACGGCATGGTCTTCAGTCGCGTAAGTGTCCTTGAATCGCAGCGAGATCGGTCAGATCCGGTTCATAAAGAATGGGTCATATTACTTCCCATTCCAGCTGATAGCCTTTCGCGCGCTAAAACTGAATTCTCGTCAACAGCAGATCACAAGTCAACGGAGGGCTTGCCTCAAAGAGTCGACTTCCCGCGTTGAGAGTCCTAAGCGATTTCGTGGTCAACGAACAGACCGACAAATCAAGTCCGTCGCTTACCCAATTGTTGAAAGTGGTATCCGTCGGCTCAAAATCCGCCAAAGAGGCGCGCGGATCCTTACAGTGCGAAGCCGAATAATTGAAAGGTTACGAACATGGTCAGTGAAATAGCGCGATGCCCAACAGAACGACTTACTTGAGGAGGATGAAAACTCGACTGCACTTGACGAAGCACCGATCGCCTCGTCATAGGTAGCAGTAGTTGAGATTACCCGCAACGGAACACGAAATCAAGGTAGAAAGTGAAATAAGACGCGTTTGACGCGTTGTCTCGCCCCTAGGATCGTCGAGATCTCTACTGATACTTGTTAGGAGTGGATCCCGAGCCAGGAGAGGCGCGCGCAAGTGAAGAGGATGCCAGAATTTATTTGACGCCAGAAACAAGGTTGGCGTGGTGAGAGTGCAAGTTCAAGTACGCTCGATCACTTGTTGTCCGAATTGGGACTTGCACTCTTACCACGACCTCAAACGCGTCACTCCCGGCAGTCCGCAACAACAACAACGACGTCTGAACTTACTGCGTCAACCGCGGACTTATGGCGCCCTGGAATGATGTTGCCGTTGTGAAAACAATTGAGCCAACACTTTAAGGTAAGCTTTCATTATGACACATCCTGGTTTTCGGCTCATGAATTAGTTTTTTGTATTCTTCGTGTCGACGTCTCAAGAAGGCCATATGCACGTAACGAGAGAACCTCGGGTTTTGGTACGCGCGGATCTTATGTGCATTGTGAATCTTGAATATGATTGACTTTGCTTCCAGACTCGCTCGACAGACTTGGAGCTTAGGCGGCGAGCCTTAGCGACGTCGAAGATGCTCACGGGCGGTGTCACGTCGTTGAGGTCTGCTTGCTAGGTATGGTCTCGCCATGTTCAACTCATTCATTCTGACAAGAGGAACAGTAGTATACACTACAATGCAATTGTTTACAATTGTTCAATGTGATTGGCCTTTGATTCTACCCTTTTCCTACGTGTACGTGGTCGAATCTTGCAATACTTTATCTTCCCCTCGACTTCAAACTGTCTGTACGCCCGAATTCGACTACGCCGCCGATCCTCTCAACACCTACTGCAGGAGACGAAAAGAAGACAAGGTACACGACGGACTCTGCACAATGTCGTTACTGCAAGTCTCAAAGTCACCGAGGTACGTACCTGATAAGTTGGACGTGAACCGTGGCGTATTCGGATTCTGTGGTGGCTTTCTTGACGACGACCAGGAGGAAAGCGCGCTCTATGACGCTCTTCCTTTCTTCACGAAGCCGGATACGGGGCCCTTGTTATTTGAGAGGACCTCGGCGTTGTCCTAACCTCCTTGTTAGGCTAAAGGACAAGGACCATCATCAAGGTAGTACGTACCTCGCCTATTCCTCGCAGATTTCCGGCTCATGGAAACAAGTTAGATCTGGATCTTAATCGAGGTAATCCTCGCTTCCTTCGACACCTGCCGATCTTGTTCCCGCATGTGCGTCGTGGGATGGGGACAAGCTCGATGCGCCCTCTGGAGTTTAATCGATGAGCGGACGGGTCGGGCCATGCGAGTCCATTACTCGACGTGCTCGCTGATGACTTGGTCCATTATTCGAGCACGCCCCAGGGAAAGTCCTGGATAATTCCCTAAACAGTCATGGTCAACTTTTTAACATGACGACAATCAAGGTAACGTACCTTCGATCCAGTATCTTCGGGGTTGCTGCTCAAGAGATTGACGTCCTCAGTTTTGATTCACGCAAAGTTCGGCAATTACCTTCCAACAGTGAGTAAAGAGCTCGACGTGATAGTCATAGGTCTCCTTAGTTGTCGTTCGCGGAATTTCAACCTTTCGGAATGTGCCTGCATCGTTCAAGATAATCGAGGCCACACGATGTCCATAGCGAGGGCGTAGAGAGCAGACGAGGCTGATGGAGAGTGGCGTTTTATATTCGCTTGCGCTGGAACGACGTACAAAGATGATTCCGAGGTTTCCGCTTTTGAAAACGCCCGCGATATTGATGATACATCATCGCAGATTTGACTCGTCCGAATGGGGTGAAGTCCCTGACTTGTTGATTGAATTTTTAGTGTGGCGGCGGTGACTGGCCAACTTGGTGTTCTGTCTAGCGCCATGTGAGCGACAATGTCATCGGATGGGTGATGGATATACCGTGTAGGACGTTTCCTCTCTGTCGCAAACGGCGTCTCAGCCAAGTTGAAGTCGTCGACTTGGTTGGAGGTATCCTTTGGTTTGAACTTGGATTTCACGCCGCGGCGGACACAGGAAAGATGACAAGAAATGCTGGATAACAGTCCCTTGGTTGTCACTCTGCCCTCTCGCTGCTCTTGGTGTCCTCTGCTTGATGATTCCTTTTGCGGTATGTTGAACTTTCGAAGGTTGAGCAGGACACGCATGAAGCGAACGTGAACGTGAATTCATGTTATCGCTCAAATGATAGCAGCGTTGATTGCAAGATCTTGCGGTGGCATCATGTTAATTAGGCAGTTCACGCACCAAAGATCATGGCCTACAGGGCGGGGCACTGTGTTCTAAGTGAGGTGTAAGAACTCGTAGTATGATACTCGTAGCATACATGTGTGTCAGTACGATAGCTTACATAATTGCCGATTTGTTGTTCTCTTACTGTGAGGACGATTGGACACCCCCGGACGCGCCGTGCGGTCCCGTATGAAGCTACGTTAAGGCTTGCTCTACTCGGCTGAGCATCCATATCTGCTTCCGTTTCCACGGCTAGGACCCAGACCTGGGTGACAGGTTCTCTTCTGCGCTCAGAGTTACAGAGCTCGCGACTCGACCCGACCGCCTCCTCAAGCCCTCGCAATACGGAAGCGCGAGTCTTCACAATGGAGCCCACCGCGAGGGTTGCTACAGGAGCCGGTCATGGTCACCCCATCATCATTTCGAGAGCCGAGTCCAGCACTGGCTGTCCGCCTCTCTGACCGTGTTTGGCGATTAGTCGTTCAAACCCAAAGGATTCTCTTGCGAGTCTGCTCGTCGGAGAGCGCAGGCACGCCGCCATTCAGCGCACGCGACCCGTTTGCGTGCCCAGCTACCCACTACTCTGCCTTCCACCACCCCATGCCATTTTCCGTTTCTCCCTTCATTTAGCCAACGTCGCTTGCCCAAACCTTGCCGGATTTGTTCTATGACACGTTCTTCGGACTGTCTCACTTCTCCGGAAAGATTTCGCAACATGTCTATGTCTGCATACGTCCGCGGTGCTTGCCCGCCGTGTTTGGAGTCTCATGGACTCCAGTCAACTCGTATCCGTTGCCGGAAACTTCTGACTTTGGCCTGTTGGGAAACCTTGGGATATTAGTTTGCGACGGCGACCCCCGCCTACGTCGCGCACTCAGTCGGCTGTTCTGCCGCCCATATCATTTTCCATTCCTCTCCACATTCCATTCTGCCCGAATCTTTGCGGATTTGTTCTGTGATGCGTCCGTTGGACTGTCCTAGCTCTCCACTGAGATTTCGCGACCTGGACACATCCGCATCCATCCACGGCGCCGGCTTGCCCGCCGTGTTTGTCACATCATTCACTTCTGTCGACCTTGTGTCCTTTGCAGAAAACTTTGGTTGTTGGGAAGCTTTGGGACATTACTTTGCAATGGCGACCCCCGCCTGCATCGCGCACTCAGTCGGCTGCTATGCCGGCCTTCGCGCCAGCTTCCCAACTCGATTCAGCTCGCCACCACCCGCTTATTACAATGAAGGCTTCACCCAAGTCGAGTTGGGCTTTTCATCTACTCCAGCACTTTGGAGCCGGGGTTGCCAGTGTAACGACGAGAACGACGAGAACACGTGTTGCCCGCTAGTCGAGAGACAGCTGTGGAGACCGTTTCTTGCTCGAAGGCCCGGATGTGACTTTAGTCCTTGCCACGAGTCTCTAACTTCGTCGGTCATGGGCTATCATGCATCTTGGGACAAACATCACCCCGAGGAGGATTCACTTGCGTCATTTGGTGCAGTCGATTGATGATTGTGCCGACATTTTTGGAACGGTTCGCTCATGTAGCTTTAGCTATAACGCAATGTTTACATGCTTTTCATGCCTATCTTTTGGCTGAGATTTCTGTGTTTCAACTTGATCCAGGTTGAAAGCTTATTCGCCTCCTGGAAGTCAGTTGAAGCACACCTTGAATCCGCAATCCATGGCACCATAGTACATCTATTTGTTTTCGCCTGCATCATCTTCTGGACACTGTAACCATTTTATGGTTACAACGGGTACCGTATACGGTACGGTCATCCGTACTGCGGAGAATCTGGACTCAACCATAAGTACGGCCGAAACGGCCACCTTACGGTCATTCCAGTATGCACCGCGATTGAGGCGCGCGTCCCACCTCCAACAGCCATTACACTCCATTGTAAAAATCCCGTTCCGTGGCATTTGGAAATTGAATGGACAATGTTCTCTTCATACTTTTGCTATGCCACATAGACGCTGCTGGACGGCCGTGCTCACAGCTGTTTCGGCCATTTTTACGGTCACCGTAACCGTACCGGATGGCGCAGATACGGCCATGCCGTTATGTGTCTGCAATGGATCGCCCGCCCTCTCCCCTCCCCTTAGATCTCAACTGTGGATTATTTCCACATCATCTCTTAGATCGAGATCTTCTCTCAAAGTTGATGATGAGTAAATAATGGGGGGTGTAGGGAGGGTGGGTTGGGAGATTATGGAGCGTTGAGCTTGGACTCAGAGTTGAGGTGAGTGGTGAGTCATGGAACTTGTATGTGCTGGGGGGTGACAGAGGTGGTGTTGAGGGAGATGAGAGTAGGAGATGTGGGAGGAGATGAAGGAAGGAGATTGTGGAAATAAGAGAGGGAGGAAGTGAAGAAGGAGAAGAGAGAGCTGGAGACTTGGGACTGGTGATGATGGCGGCTGGTGCATGTGGCGCAGTCCTTCAGATGTTTGTCATCTGATGGATAGCTACAGAACATTGGCCAATTTTTTGTCGGGCATCCCCGACTACTTTTCTTTCCTTCCGCATGTCCTGACTCACATGTGGGGGGTATTGTAAGAACTCGTAGTATGATACTCGTAGCATACATGTGTGTCAGTACGATAGCTTACATAATTGCCGATTTGTTGTTCTCTTACTGTGAGGACGATTGGACACCCCCGGACGCGCCGTGCGGTCCCGTATGAAGCTACGTTAAGGCTTGCTCTACTCGGCTGAGCATCCATATCTGCTTCCGTTTCCACGGCTAGGACCCAGACCTGGGTGACAGGTTCTCTTCTGCGCTCAGAGTTACAGAGCTCGCGACTCGACCCGACCGCCTCCTCAAGCCCTCGCAATACGGAAGCGCGAGTCTTCACATGAGGTTACTGCATATCTGAACAGTTAAGGGCTAAATAAATGCCTTGGGGACAAAAAATTATATCCAGGGTGCTTAGACGAGAAGGTAGACAGTTGAGGGGCCAAGTTAACTGAGGCATGGCTTGAATAAACGCAAGATTTGGATGGATGACAATTTTTGGTGACATAGTAAGTAATTACAGTGCTGCTCAATGGCAGGAGAGGTGGAACAGCCTGCGGTAGATGGCATCGTCGGACACTGACACTGTTTGAACGGAGCCAACTATGATGTCATAGTTTTGCATTTTGATGCCATCAAACAAAAACGCTGAAGGTGCACTCGCCACACGGCCCGACTTCCGATGCCTTGAGGCGCAGCAAACACTCGATCACTACCACTCGGACGACGGCGATAACGATAGGGATGACAGCGATGACGACGAGGAGGTAGATAACGATAGCAGTGACGAAAATAGCTGACGACGAGGACTTATGCACCAGTCATGTGTTTGTCTTAAGTCGCGTCCCAAATTTGAACCCTTTCACATTTTCGATCGCGTCGTCCCAAACTTGGTCTGCCTACTCGCCTCCTGGCCTCTCGGTGCTCCTTGGCCTTGACACCTTCTGGAAATAGCGGCTTTGAAGTGGCTCAGCGCTTCGCATCTTTATCTGGGCATTTCCTTTTTGGATCTTGTTCTCTTTCCTTTCGTCTTCATCCATATTTTCTTTATGCCACCTTCCTTCGTCTTTAATTTTAATGCCAGCGAGGGCACTACCGCCAATGGTCTGTCTCGACGCAATAACCAAGAAGCCGCCCGCTCGACCTCCACAACTCTTCCGGCAGCACCGCCCACTCGACGAGTGAACCCGGTAGAGGTTGAACTGCGCCGCCGCGACTTGTCGGGGCAGCCCTTGAACAAGGTCCGCGCTTTAATACAAACGGCACAGGACTGCCATTATATTATTACGGTTTCGCGCAACGGTCCCAATACCAAAGATTGGCGAATTACATTTTGGGAACGGTATGCTTTCGCTATCATTTTGCAACACTGTGGCGTAACATAATATTATCAGGCCAGTTCGAAGACATCGGAAAACCGATAAGGTTCCAATCTATATGGGTGCTTCCAATTTCCATGCCTCCCCCACCTATCGTCCACCGCTGTGCCCGATACACGCATTCAATCCTAGTCGAGCCACCAGGGATGTCACAATGGCTCTGGAGCGCATCGAAGGAAAACATTGTTTCACCTGTCGGGTCGAGGACTGTGATGTACGCTGTGTGTTTTTTTCGCTCTATTGCGAGAATTTGCTCTGATTCTTGCTACAGTTTTTATACCAAACGTCAATGATATTCCCAAGCTTCCGCCACAAATCCTTCAAGGAGCTGCTGGAAATCCTTGTAAGTGACATGTTTTTAAGGTGCTATTTGTGTTGCTGATGGAATCTAGTCGTCCACGCCGAACATGCACCAGAGCCATCTACCTCGCGCTCCCGTCGTCCCAATGAAACGTCTACATCGGCGCCACGTCTTCGTCGTCGTCGCTCTCCCTCTCCCAATAGCGAGGTCATCGACCTCACGGGGGATGAATCGCCACCTCGCAAGCGTACTCGATTGACACTTCCCACTCCACCCGCTTCATCTCCCCCGGATCTGCCAGCACTTTTCCTTAAAGAACGATCTCCTCGAAAGTATTAGCTTCTTCGATTTTTCTAGCTCGATGCTTCCCACTGCTTATAAGTATACTGAATAACTTTGCTGTGATTATGACTTGCTGCTGATATCTACTACACACTACGTACGCTTACCGTTGCTGTCACTTCTGAACTTACATGATACTTGATAGTCCTGAAATATTAATACTACTGCTGTACCGTGTCCTGCTTGAGAATTCCGGTGAGCCTCAAAGGGTCCTGCCAACGAGAGTTCAAAATCTGTCAATTTTTTATAACACGTCAAGACTAGGTGCATCTTTCTTGTCTCCCCACCACCACCATGTTGAACGCACACGCTGCTACAGGTCAGAAAATCGAGGCTCTATTGCCCGCCAAGGTACGCGAGTCAGCTACAGTACTCGTTCATGCCTAAATTGGGACACAGATTACACCTGAGATGTATGCATTCATTCAGGCCCATATTCGCGGTTTTCGCTATGCCTACAACCTCTACATTACACGACACGATATGGAATATGTCGAGTCATGGATTGGCGAGTTCCTGGCTGCATTCCACAATCTTTTTCCTGTCGTTCCTGCCCCGCATCTTGACATTGATATTCAACGAAAGGTTGTCTTGTATACTATGTTCGTGTCAGTGTGCTTACAGTGTCTATTAGATGCTTGTGAGCATCCTGTACTCCATGGCGCTTGATCCATCCTTCTCCGGCTTATACGACCAACTCGACTCTGCTACACCATTCGGCATCAAGCCTAATGAGATGTATCAGAAATCCATTATTTGGAAGTCGCGTGGTATGTTCTAGCACACTATAAGCAGAGACCATCCTAACTAACTGTGTAGAGGAACAAGCGAGGAAGCATTCGGAGGGTCGACCCAAGCTCATGGCGGTCGTTAATCGTCGCGACGCCTGGCGCGTATTCGGAGATCCTCCAATTCCCTCGCAGATAGTCTATCCCGAGTCGCATGGCTTTGACGAGTACTTTCGCACAGAAGATATGGACTAAGATTCAAGAAGAACAGTAGATAATACAGCTCTCACGGACATTCAACCTTGTACAAGTTCCAAAGACCTACGTGCGTAAAGTGTGCAATAGAAATTCGCTGCTCTCCCTCCCATACCTCCACCTCGTGCTTCAACAAGCGCCCGCGAAGGGCAACACCAACTCCCGACACATAGCGAACTCGCAGATTGAGCCGCGGAAAGAAGAGCGTTCCGGAATGAACGCGTCCCAGTACAACAATGACAGCCCAGCCTTTTGGAGGGTCAAGGCGGTCTGCGTGGTTGGGTGTTGTCCTATTGAACTGGATGGCACGGCCCTCCATGAGAAGAGGGTCAATCGTTCCTAGAGCTTTGACATGGGGATAAGCAGTTTCTGCCCTTCGAACGAGCTCCTGGAGAGCAGCAAACTGTTTTGGATCAATGTATTCCAGAAGTTTATTGACTCGAATGGAAAGGAAGTAAAGATCGTTTACGAGTGTTGTCGAGTTGTTGAATTGCGCGCCAGTCTTCAGGAAACTCGTCGAGATTGTTGGATCGTCATCCTACAATGTGTCAGTATAA
>QLPD01000547.1:0-25660 GCA_003314085.1 Hymenopellis raphanipes
GTTGCTCCGTGTGACGTGCTTGTTCATAGGCATTCAAGGGCTGTAACGGACTTCGACCTATCGGTCTCTACTTCCCAAGGAGACGTCGAGCTTGTGGGGTTGACACTTGGTGGGCACCAGTCCAAAGTCGTGGTGACCGACTACGCGTTCGGCTCTTCGTCGCTGGTCTTGTACTCCACGGCGGCGATTTACTATGCCGGTATCATTGATGAGCGGGACGTTATCCTCTTCTACGGCGACACAGACCAATCACACGAGTTCTCTATCCAGCTTACTGGGACATCGCTTGACGCGAGCGTCGACGCTCTCCCATCTGGCTTCAATATAACCACCTCTGGGGACAGCTCTGTGGTCTCCGTTGCAGCAGGTGTCAAGCCTGGTATTGTCGTTGTACACGACTCCGACACTCAGCTCATGCTGTTCGCCGATAGCGTCACCGCCGCTTCGTTCTTCTCCCCAATCATCCCAGGCGACACGAGCAATCCCTTCCGCACATTCTGGGGTCACGGAACGAACGAATCTATCCTCGTCGGTGGCCCATACCTTGTGCGCAGCGCAGACATCCAAGGCTCCACCCTGGCGTTGACGGGAGATCTCAACAGTTCCAGTACGGCGACCATCATCGCTCCGAGTTCCGTTCGGACTATAACATGGAATGGCGTCAAATTGACGACGAGGATGGGGTTGACCAGAAAGGGTGGCTTTAGTGCGAAGCTTCCATTTGTTGGGACGGAGGTGACGGTGCCGGTCTTGGCAGGCTGGAAGTTCAAGGACAGTCTTCCAGAGATTGGGAGTGGGTTCGATGATGGGGATTGGGTGCTGGCTAATCACACGACGACGAATATACCGGCGAAGCCGTTGTATGGGGATGGAAGGGTTCTTTATGGGTGTGACTATGGGTTGTAAGTGTCTGACATCCTTTCAAGGTTGATGGTACATTAATGGTGTTGCGCAGCTGTGAGAATATCGTCCTGTGGCGAGGGCACTTTAACGCGACGGGTGCAGAGAAGAGCGTCAATTTGTCTATCAATGGTGGTGAAGGTAGGCGGTCTCACTGTTACTGTGTTGAGCTGGGGATCTCAAAGTCTTTGTAGCCTTCGCGGCGAGTGTCTGGCTTAATGATATATTCCTGCACACGTCGTATGGAAAGTAAGTGCGCTTCTCCTTCCTCTCTTTCAAATTGTCCTCACTGATTATGAACACTTGTAGCTCTTCCAATAATCTAAACCTGATCGAACAGACAGACGAATTATTCACTTTCCCTGACGGGGCTCTGCTGGCAGGTGATAATGTGATCACCATTGTGCAGGTACGTTTCCTTGCGGTTGCCATTGCCTGTCTCCACCAACGCGCTTACGTTCCTGTTCTTCCTCAGGACAACATGGGTTTGAACGAGACGCTTCAACTCCGTGAGCACCACCTACTCTCACGTCCATTGATGACGCTTATCTGTGACAGTCGACCCCAGCGCCATAAAGAGCCCGCGGGGCGTTCGTGGCTTCAAACTTGATGTTGGAAACTTTGCAGACTGGAAAGTCCAAGGCAAGGTTGGCGGTTACACGGGGTACGTCATCTGCTTCGAGGCAAAGCAATGCTTGTATTTACGTTTACGCAGGTATCCGGACAAAGTGCGTGGCGTCTTGAACGAAGGAGGTCTATTCGGTGAGCGTAGTGGCTGGCATCTTCCGGGGTTCGATACCTCGACGTGGGAGAGCAGGGAGCTGAGCGATGGGCTGCCCGGTTCGGCTGCTGGGGCGGGGTTCTTTGTTACTACGTTCAACTTGGATGTTCCTTCTGGGTTGGATGTGCCGATGTCGTTTGTGTTCACGGAGGGGCTGGGGCAGCCGTACAGGGTGTATTTGTTTGTGAATGGGTGGATGATGGGGAAGCGCGTTGCGAATCTTGGGTATGTGATTGTTCGCGGTGCTCATTTGGCGTTGAGATGACGGTTCAATGTGTAGGCCTCAAGCGAAGTTCCCGGTTCATGAAGGTATTCTAAATTATAGCGGGACCAAGTGAGTCGATTCGTTTTCGCTGTCCTGACGGTGTGACAACCATTGTTTCTAGTACTGTGGTGGTCGCACTTTGGGCCATGGAGGCAAATGTTACTGTAGCCCCTAGTCTTGAGCTTGTGGTTGATGGAGTGTACGAGGGGGGTGTAGGGAACATTTCGACGAATAACCCGGGATGGAGTGCGGATGGGCGTGTCGTGTCGTGAATAATGTCATGGAGAATAGGCACGAACTACTGAGTTCTCGTTCCTGGCTCCGTTTGTGTGGATCGACCGCGAAGACTATTTAACCTTATGTTTAGTTTGGAGGAGGGTCACTGATGCTTTAATCATCGGATATGGTGTAACGGCGAACATTAGTGCCCCTCATCGAATGAGAATCTTGTTACTACGCACTACGAGCCAACTCGGGGTTCAATTCGCCGTATCCGAATTTGCCTTGGAGGGATTTCGTTTTTGGGGCAGACATTTCAAAAAGTGCAGTATGCATGCGTGCTTGGTGGCTTTAGAATTAACAAACCTGGGCCTTAACAGAGGCGCTGTTGACATTCGGTTCTCCAGCAATCATTGCATCCGACTCCACAGGCTCTGTGCTGGCCATTAACGGCGATGCTGATTTGTACGTTCACAAGTTCTCTTTCGCATCCTTCGATCCCACTGCACTGTCGACTGTTATTCAATGTTCATGACACATGTTTTGTTTGAACTTTCTTCTTCTCGATTCTCGATGAGTGTTCATTAGGATCATCGGCGATCGGATTGTTACGCAGTGTTTGAACAGCTTTTCGACAAGGACAACAAGGGAACAGCCTTCCGGGTACCCGGTGTTGGTGTATAAAAGGAAGGGTGCCTGCTATAACCCATCCCATTACCATCTCATTCAACTTGAACACGGAGCCCACTCTCGCAGGCATGTCCTCCAGCGGCGAACCCACTTACAGCGATTCTGCGCTCCTCAGGCCTGATGAAATACCTGCCATTGATGTACTGAGCGCGACTCCACACACGTCCAGGCCGGCGACTCCCATCCCCAGATCTAATGCTAGTCAAGACGTACAGGATGGCGACTTGCTCTCGGTCCCGAAGACGCACACGTCAAATGTCAGTCCCGATGCGAATGCTGCCGGCACTGCTGATGACAAGTGAGCTCTACGCCACAGCCGTGACAAGGCTGACTGTTTAAACGGTGACAAACCAGGACTTTGGGTGAAGGAGACATAGCCGAAAGGAAGTAGATCTCTATTCATGTTTAAATACAAATATCGTCCACTATGGTTGCTCTTCTATCGCAGCATCGGAGTCAAACTTTGAGAAAATTGGCGCTTGCCGGGCCGCCAGCTTCAGGATGGGCACCAGCCGCAAAGTATGGCAGTGAAGTAGACAGTGTATATTTTTATCCCTAGAAGAGGCGCCCACGTTCGAGAAAATGAAAGGGCTATGCAGTTGTGCCTCATACACACGGCCGCTAAGAGCATGTCCTCGATCACCTCGATGGGAGCTTCTCGTACCCAGTCGCCGTCGGACAAGCACTTAGAAAAGCGAGTTTTGAGTGGAGTAGGTTCACGGTGGCGATGTCGGAGAGTAATAAGAGGCGCGTGCCGTCTTCTTGTGCACGTTGGTACTGAGCGCTGGTTTATAAGAATATAGTCAAGTAGAGGACGAACCTTCCATGATTCGGATAGCCTTCGACATGACGCAGTCCACGATTCGATTGAACAGGGTATGTCGTCTTCAAACAAATCCTGTTTGCCCTCCAAAGTGTTCGGCATTGGCCGGCGGAGTTTGAAAGTTTATCCCATTCAAGTTTGACGACTTGCTTTGAATTGTCACAACCGTTTGCAGATCTTATGACAATATGGCCGCCTTGCGGCTTGAACGAACCTGGAAGTCCTTGTACCGCATTCGTCCAAACACCTTTTCTCTCTTCCCACCATCAAGACGAGCGAGAGGCTTATGGAGAAACGGTCCGCCACCCATTCTGATAGACCGTGTGTAAGCCCAGCAGTTGCTACATTGTCTTCTCACAATTATGCAACGAAGCGTATCACAGCGTACAGGAGGCGGACCGCGAGCCCTTTTTTCCACACGACTGTCGGACGAGTAAGTGATTCGGATTCCACTAGCACGTTCGCCGTCTAAAAAGTCGTACTAACCTAGTGTTCTGAGCAGCGAAAATTTTCCGACGTGCTCACTTGACGCGTATGCTTCTTCACCTATGCCCTACGGCCCGTAGAACGTCGTTCTGATTTGGAATCCTCGTTAACATTTGGGAATTCACGGTCATGGGATGCGCGAAAACGAAAGCGAGTGTTATTGATTTTTATAAAGCGTCAACGACGGGAAGTGCTCTATAGCACGCTTCTCAATGTCTCCTTCATCCAGTACGAAGGCGAAGGGTTTACTGCTCCAATGCTTTTCCCTTGCTGCACTGACTTTATCGACTGTTTCCTTTGGCGCACTCGCGAAATCGACTGTTCAAGGTTCTACACCTGACAAGTTCGCGTCTCGCGCAGTTTCATTTACGGATCAGGTGTCTTTCGACAACTATAGTCTCTTCTTGCGTGGCCAGCGCACATTCATCCAGTTCGTCCTCTCTTTCCTAGCCACTTCTGTTAGGCTGACCTAGCGTGTTACATCTAGTTCGGGCGAATTCCACACCTTCCGTCTACCCGTCCCAGATCTCTGGCAGGACATACTCCAAAAAGTCAAAGCCGCTGGTCTGAACGCGGTCAGCGTCTACACCCATATGGGGCTTCTCAACCCGTCCAGAGGCGTAGTCGACTTTGACGGGTACCGGTCTCTGAAAACGCTTTATGAAGCAGCGTTGGAGGCGGGCGTTTGGCTGGTTATGCGCCCTGGTAAGTACTTCCTCTTCGTGTTGCACGGGTGCGCTGATGGCTCCACGTAGGTCCGGTACGTCTACACAGATTATATGGCGTGTATTCTCATCCGTTCGTCGTAGTACATCAACGCCGAAACTTCGGCAGGAGGCATCGCTCATTGGGCCACCACTGAGGTTGCTGGGCGTCTCCGGAGCAACGACTCAGATTGGAGAGAAGCCTGGCAAGATTACATTCTTGGCTTCATCGAGGAAACTGCACCATATCAGATCACCGAAGGCGGGCCAGTCATCGGTATGTTACGTTTATCTCTTAACTGAACACGTTTATTCATATACTGTACCTGTCACAGCGATTCAAGTCGGTAAGTTCTCGCGCTGTGCAGACAAGTCTGTTTTACTGATGCCATTTTGTAGACAACGAATACGAGCAGGTCTACGAGGGTATCTCTTACGGTGATACCTATTTCCAGGATCTTGAAGACGTGTACCGTGCTTCAGCAATCGTTGTTCCTCTCACGTACAACGACGCATTCCAAGGTGCCAATTTCATTAACGGAACAGTAAGGGGGCGTCTCGCTGCTGAACAAGGCCTTTTGACTGATCTCGTAATGCATAGGGAGCCGTAGACCTCTATGGGTTTGTCTTCATTCCCGGCGCGACTGGCAGGGTTAAGCGCTGATTACGAACAGCCTCGATTCATATCCTCAAAACCAAGACTGCTCACAGCCGACAGTATGGCAGAACGTCGCGACGAATTATCATGACTATCACGAAAGCGTGAATCCTGCTCAGCCGTTCTACTCCCCCGGCATGACCATTATTTTTTCTTCGACTGGATGTTTCTGATATCCTGCTTAGAGTTCCAAGGCGGCAATTTTGATACTTGGGGACCCAACTCTCCTGGTACGCTACCGTGTACTCCATGTAGTGTCTTCCCATGCTCAAATTTATAGGCTACGCGAATTGTGCGATCCTCATCGGTGCTGACTTCATGTCGGTCTACTACAGGCAGCTGTGGGCAGCGAATGCGAAACTGATGAGTTTTTATATGATGTATGGGTGAGGATTCCATTATTCACTCCATTTCCTTCCATGCTAACGACAGGCTTGTCTTAGAGGAACATCTTGGGGCGCGATTCCCTTCCCGTGAGTTCATTGCCTGTCTTTCCCTGTCTCTCTTTCTCATCGCTCTCTTCATAGGGCGGTAAATGCATCATCAACTACATATTAGACGGCGAGCTTACAAAACACCGTGTCAGGCTTATACCTCCTACGATCACGGCGCTACAGTAAACTACACACTATTTGCACCTCGACTTGTCATCTAACAGTATGTCGGCAGATTTCTGAAGGTCGTTCTGTCGGTTCAAAATATGACGAGCTCAAGCGTCAAGGATTCTTCATTCGAAGTTCTCCTGACTTTTACAAAACCGACTGGATAACAGACACCGCAACTGGGCTTGCCGTCACCTCCAATGCCGCAATATTTGTGACATACTTGCGCAACCCAGATTCCGGCTCTGGGTTCTATATTCTGCGCCATAACGATTCTACTTCAACGTATGTTCAATGGCTTCTTAAAGTGGTCTTATTCGTTCATCCGCGTTTTAAGGGCTGTAACGAACTTTGACTTATTGGTGTCCTCGTCCCAGAGAGACGTCAAGCTCACGGGATTGACGCTTAGTGGGCGCCAGGCCAAAGTCGTTGTGACAGACTACGCCTTTGGTTCTTCATCTCTCCTCTTGTATTCCACGGCGGCGATTTACTACGCCAGTGTCATCGACGAGCGGGATGTCATCCTCTTCTACGGCGACACGGACCAATCCCATGAATTCTCCATGGCGCTTACTGGTACGTCCATCGGAGACAGCGCCGACGAGCTCCCTTCTAGCTTCACCCTAACGACCTCTGGTCATGATTCGGTGGTCACGGTCTCAGCAGGTGTCAAGCCTGGCATTGTCGCTATACACGACTCCGATACCCAGCTCGTGTTGTTCGCCGATACTGTTACGGCCTCGTCGTTCTTCTCCCCAGTCATCCCAGGCGACTCCAGCAATCCCTTCCGTACGTTCTGGGGTCTTGGCACGAATGAATCGATTCTCGTCGGTGGGCCATACCTCGTGCGCACCGCAGACATCCAAGGCTCCACCCTAGCGTTGACGGGAGATCTCAACAGTTCCACCACCGCAACCATCATCGCTCCCAGTTCCGTGCGGACAATAACATGGAATGGCGTCAAATTGACGACGAGGAGGGGGTTGACCAGAAAGGGTGGCTTTAGTGCGAAGCTTCCATTTGTTGGGACGGAGGTGACGGTGCCCGTCTTGGCAGGCTGGAAGTTCAAAGACAGTCTTCCAGAGATTGGAAGTGGGTTCGAT
Organism: Hymenopellis raphanipes; assembly: GCA_003314085.1. Taxonomy (NCBI): domain Eukaryota; kingdom Fungi; phylum Basidiomycota; class Agaricomycetes; order Agaricales; family Physalacriaceae; genus Hymenopellis; species Hymenopellis raphanipes. The sequence goes on from QLPD01000547.1 coordinate 7,232, forward strand.
GATGGGGATTGGGTGCTGGCTAATCACACGACGACGAATCTTCCAGTGAAGCCGGCTTATGGGGATGGAAGGGTTCTTTATGGGTGTGACTATGGGTTGTAAGTTTCCTACATCATTGCATGGTTGATGGTATACTCACGGGGTTGTCTGAAGCTGTGAGAATATCGTCCTGTGGCGCGGGCACTTCAATGCGACGAGTGCAGAGAAGAGCGTCAATTTGTCTATCAATGGTGGTGAAGGTGTGCTGTCACGAATTTGTGAGAGTGGAAATCTGACAGCCTTTCCAGCTTTTGCCGCTAGTGTCTGGCTGAACGATGTATTCTTGAACACGTCCTATGGGAAGTAAGCAAACATACTTCCTGCCTTTTCAATTCTCCTTACTGATCATAAATTCTCATAGCTGTTCGAACCATCACAACATGATCGAAGAGACAGACGAATTATTCGTATTCCCGGACGGGGCTCTGCGGGGAGGTGATAATGTCATCACGATTGTACAGGTACGTAGCCTGGCCAGTGCAGTGTCGCGATCAAAGCGCTTACGTTCCTGTTCTTCGTTAGGACAACATGGGTTTGAACGAGACGTTTCAAATCGGTCAGTACCACCTGTCCTCACGTGTGCAATGCTCATCTGCTATAGCAACCACCGATACCATAAAGAGCCCGCGGGGTGTTCGAGGATTCAAACTTGACGTTGGAAACTTTTCAGACTGGAAAGTACAAGGCAAAGTTGGCGGTTACACAGGGTACTTAGCGTTCCCTGTTGGTGAAGAAATTCCTTTACTTAGATTATGTAGGTACCTCGACAAAGTGCGCGGTGTCTTAAACGAAGGAGGTCTTTTCGGTGAACGTAGTGGTTGGCATCTCCCGGGGTTTGATACCTCGACGTGGGAGAGCAGGGAGTTGAGCGACGGTCTTCCTGGTTCGCTTGCTGGTGTAGGTTTCTTTGTGACTACGTTTGATTTGGACATTCCTTCGGGATTGGATGTACCGATGTCGTTTACGTTCACGGAGGGGCTGGGGCAGCCGTACAGGGTGTATTTGTTTGTGAATGGGTGGATGATGGGGAAGCGCGTTGCCAACCTTGGGTACGTGATTGCGGGCAATATCTGTTTGGCGTTGAGATGACCGTTTGATAGGCCTCAAGCAAAGTTCCCTGTTCATGAAGGTATTCTTGATTACAGTGGGACCAAGTGAGTCGATTCGTTTTCGTTGTACCGATAGTGTGATAATGACTGTTTCTAGCACTGTCGCGGTTGCACTTTGGGCCATGGAGGCAAATGTTACTGTAGCCCCTAGTCTTGAGCTTGTGGTTGATGGAGTGTACGAGGGGGGTGTAGGGAACATTTCGAAGAATAACCCGGGATGGAGTGCGGATGAGCGTGTCGTGTCGTGATTGAATGCGGCGGAATAAAACGCGCAAACAGCCTGTACCTACGTAGTTCTAGTTTCATCCCGGGCAGTCCGCTGCGAAGGACTAACCAAATATTTGGTGTGTGTCTCTGGATGTCAGTGTGTGCTAAGTGACAGGCGGGCCATTCTGGAAGGAAAGAATCATTGTGACCTCTTTGGACGCGAGGCCTGCGAAACATGTCCAATCTTTTTTTATCGGATATGGTCTAGTGGTTAACATTAGCGCTTCTGATGTAGTAATCGTAGGCGTCCATAGTTGACGCTAGTTAGGGGTTCGATTCCCTGTATCCGAGTTTCCTCGCAAAAAGTTCGTTTTTGGCGCTGACATTCCAAGAAATATACTATTCATGATTCACAAGCAAGCATGTCCAGTAAGACGTTTTTTGGCCCCGATAACGACAACCAGAACTCCGTTTTGAATGGTATACATGGACCGTTTAATGGTATCAAGAGACGCCATGCACTCGTAAGATGAGCCGTCGGACGGAAGCGCATAGTAGAATCCCTGGGACGCGCTGATCGACAACTTGGATCTGACTATGCCCCCCGGTCCAAGGCCCGGTCTGTGACGGGTATCAAAAACTTAAAAGTGCTTTACAATGTTGGAGGCGTAGATTCGATAGGAGAGTCCTTTTCTCCCTTTAGAGTGAGGGCATTGAGAAAATGAAACGTACGTGAGGCAGAAAGCCTGGACATGCGGGAATCATTGTCAGTCAATACTTATAGAGAATCCAAGCCAAACTTCTCCTTTCCAATTCGTTCAAGCGCCGACACCTAATAATCCGGCCTTGGGTGTTCCTCGCTTCTCAGAAGGCAGCTATACACTTAATGTCCAACCTGCTACCGCTAAGGGCATGCCCTCAGTCAAGTGTATTCAGTCCGATGGGAACTTCTTAATATGCACGCTACTGTAGTCCTGAGAAAACAGCGTGGCTACCTAGCACTGGTTTATGAGAACACAGTCAAGTGGGAGACGAACTTGCGTGATTCACATATCTTTTCACGGACGAGGTGTACTTTGGGGCCACGATTGAACCAGGCATGTCGTCTTCAAACAAATCCTTCGAAGTGCACGGCATTGGCCGGCGGAGTTTGAAAAGTTAATCCAATCAGCAGTTCCGAGTTAGGCGACTCGCTTTTGATTATCGTTTGTCAGTCTTCTCGATGCCGTACATTTTGACTGTCCGTCTGCTGTCACAACCACCTGCAGATCTTATGATAGGTGTGCCGCCCTGCACCGTGAACGAACCTGCAAGTCCTTGTACCGCATTCGTCGAACCACTTTCTCTCTCTTCCCACCAACAAGACGCCTTCAGATGGGTCCTATCGCCTTCTTCTGCGTCGCTGTCGTGCTGTACATCTCATACAGCGCCCTGACACGACGATCATACCGCCGTCCTCCAGGCCCCAAAGGTCTCCCCGTCCTTGGGAATCTATTCGATATGCCTACAGAGAAACACTGGCTCAAGTTCACGGAATGGGCGGAGAAATTCGGCGATGTTGTCTACTTGAACATTCCTGGAACGCCGGTTGTCATCTTGAACTCCCTGAAAGCGACGAACGAGCTCATGGAGAAACGTTCTGCTAATTATTCCGACAGGCCATGTAAGCGTACTTGCGACTTTGCTTTTCTTTGATTAACACAAAGCCAAAGATAGCCATATGATTAACGACCTCATGGGGTGGGATTTCGATCTCGTGTTCATGGGGTACTCCGAGCGTTGGAGGTGAGTGTTTCGCGATCTTTTGAATAATCAGCATTGGCTTACTGGCGCCTATAGAAAAAACCGTCGTTTGTTTCACGAATCATTCAACCAACGCGCCGTCGATGCGTACTATCCGATACAAGTGGCCGCAACGAGTCTTTTCCTGCAGAGTCTGATTGATTCCCCGCAAGATCACATGAACCATGTTCAGCAGTACGCGTCTCTAATCTGGAATAACACGTAGAACTCACCTTGGTTGTCAGACTTTCGGGGTCCATCATACTACGCATTGTCTACGGCTACGACGTGACGGTCAAATACCACGACTACCTCGCCTTAGCGGAAGAAGCCATGCGCCAAATCATCGAAGCATCTACACCTGGGAAGTATTTGGTTGAAGTGATGCCGTTCCTCAAACACATACCCCGTACGCGTCTTGACGCCTCTTTCTCGCGCTGTAGTAGCTGACTCTATATGCAGAATGGGTACCCGGAGCGAGATTCAAACGACAAGCTGCTTTATACAAGAAGACTGCCGAGGCGCTTATTGAGACACCTTACCAAAAAATCGCACCAAACCTCGTGAGCAGAGCGGCTGTGTGCTATCCGGATAAATTATTGACGAAACCCACAGGAAAACGGAACAGCTCTTCCATGCTTCGTCACCCAACACATGGAGAACATGCAGGAAGGGGATGCGACACACGACCTCCAAACGATCAAGAACTGTGCCGCGGTGATGTTTGTCGCCGGCGCTGACACCGTATGCGTCTTTGCACAACCTCATATTAGGAGTCACTGGTATCTTCATGTTCCTAGACGTACGCCGTATTGACCTCATTCATGCTCTGCGCTGTGATCCATCCGGAGATTCAAGCCAAAGCGCAGGCAGAGATCGATGCTGTTGTCGGTAAGAATCGACAACCGAATTTCGAGGATCGTCCGCATCTTCCATATGTCGAGGCCATGCTGCTGGAGACGTTGAGGTGGAATCCTGCTCTACCAATGGGTATGTATCACGCAAACAAATGTTCTCATCCTCACTAACTGTCCCAGGCTTCATGCATCGCAGTATGGAAGAAGACGTCTACAACGGGCATTATATACCAGCAAGTGAGTAAAATTTACGCCAGACCTATAGTTATTCGCACGACTAATCTTTCCTAGAAAGTCTAATCATTGGGAACGTCTGGTGAGTCTCTGCCCGGGCCATCCCACCTATGCTCACTTCACCGTAAAGGGCAATCTTTCGCAACGAACAAGACTATCCCGAATCTGACTCATTCAAGCCCGAGAGGTTCCTCAAGACAGAAGGCAAAGAGCTTCCGCCAAATCCCGCCGAGGTCGCGACCTTCGGATTCGGTCGCCGGTAAGTACTGTATTGTATGACTCTCGGTCATCCACCTGATGCCTTTTTCAGCGCATGTCCCGGACGGTACCTTGCACTGAACAGTGCATGGCTCGCAATTGCTTCGATGTTAGCGACTTTCACGCTCGCTCCAGCCCAAGACGACGAGGGCCGAGACATGGTGCCAGAGCCGCTGTACACGGATGGACACATTAGGCGGGTGAAGTCATGTCTCCTCCTTCGCCTTGCTCACGTAGATGTATAGATATCCAGAGCCCTTCAAGTGCGTGATCAAGCCGCGGTCGGAGGATGCAGCGAGATTGGTAAAAGTTGCTGCTGCGAACGTCACTGGACAAGTTTAGTCCCCGCGCCACGAGGACCGCATAGATCTAATTGTTTAGAAATATTCAACGCAATATAGATGGCGAATGCGACGTATTTTCACACCATGAGCGCTTAACTTTCTGCCACAGGAGCAAATCTGGAAACGGTGTGCAGTCTGGTAGACGCGGTCTTCGTTCCTCACCATGCGAAGCCGAACATAAAAGATATCACGAACTTTCCACAGATCACTCCCAATTGTCTTTGTTAACGAGTACAGGTCGCTGGATCGCCGGGTTCACTGCGCATTTGCACCTTTCTTGTTCCACAGGAACCAAGACCGGAACGTGCGAGATGGCCTCCGATTGATAAGACGTCTTGACGCGGACGCCTTTTCTAGGGCCATCGAGCATCTGCTCTAAGGTACTAAAAAGACAATAAGGAATTCACAAGCGACTCGGGAGATGATGTCCATTGCCTCCGATCACGAGCAAAATATTCCCGCATCTGGAGGTGGAAGATTACCGGTGGTGCCCTCGACGCAAGCTGGGATCGTGCGGGTTAACAATAAGATGAATACATGTCGTGTTGACATGTTCCGAAGAAATGGAGAGACCGATAAGAAAGAGGTGCTTGAATGTTTTGTCCTTTTTGACATCATTAACTGCTCGATGTTTAGGATTAGCGACATGCTGCGCAGGGAACAAGCAAAGCTTTATTGTGACCTGCGTATCGAAACTCCTCTTCCGACGACACAAGCATTCATGGAGGATTGGCTATGCGTGCCTGATACAACGTCAAAGCGTCCGAAGAATCCGAGCCCCGCTTTGTGATCCCCATTCCTGTGGCATCCCGCCACTACCTATCCGAATTCAGTTACAATGTCCCAAACCCGTCAGGTCTTATTGTTATGGCCTTCCAGACGTTACGCGGCACTACACCTCTTATTGTCTTTGCTCGCCGAAACACTTTCCTAATCCGGACTGCCCATGCCCGAATGAGAATTGGACAATAAGAGAGGTCTTTTTTGTCTTGGAGTTTTATTTGGGGCGGGGATTAGGCGCGGTGACGTCGGAAGGGGGATCTGTATAAAAGGCCGGGGCGAAGGAGGGGGTAAAATAACAAACGCCAGCGAAACCAACCCCCACCCACCTTTGACGCGACACCTACCTTCATCTCTCAAGCCAATTCGTCATGGATAGCTTTGAATACACCATCTCCATGTCCGCTGTCGTCGACGCTCGCGCCGAGTCCGAGGAACACCTCGAAGACCTCGCACCCACCAACGAGGCAAACGACTCCAGCGCATGCGTCATCGCATGAACTTGCGCTACCACCTTTATACCTATCATTTCGTGAGTGCTCTGCTTGAAATAAGCGCGACGTCGACTCACCCTGACGCAGACTGTCTACCAATACGCATTTGCATGCGTCACATTCGCAATGTCGACATTGTCGACTCATTACACCTTTCGTGCGATACCCTAGTGGCTAGGCGGCCCGCAGTGCGGGGAGGGGAGGGGAAGAGGTAGTGGAGGGAGGAAGGAAGGCATCACATCCTATCTATCGCACCCACCGTCCTTCGACGTTCATATTCGGCGGGTGGCTTTTTATCGGACTATAGAGGGATTTTTCGGAGAACTGTTGTAATATTAAATTCTACACATTAGCATACTACTATTATCTGTTGTACAATGTCATATCAGATGAAACGGGACTCGGATGTTGCAAGGAACTTACTGACCACCGTCAACGCGTTTTGAAAGCAAATGGTTAACGGGCAGATGGTCGCAAGGGTCGGCCACATGCAGTCAACAGTCTCGGTGTATATCCCCAGAGTAAAGGAGGTCGTTCAAAGCCAGGAACAGTGAGCTAGAACCCGTAAGTATCCGACGGATGGTGGTCAAGAAAAGAAAAGGTCAGAAACTTCTCGGAAGGGAATCGGGATATCATGTGATTGGTGATTGGGCGCGTTTTTCAGACTCCGCCGTTGACACTGCTCTCTTCCAATTTCTTAGGTCCTTCCTTGCTGGATCCGCTGTACGCTGAAAGCGTCTGATATTTCACGTCTTGTCTGTTGCGCCTGGTAACTGGAGCTATCTACCTGCTCTTGTCCCGAATAAAGGCTGTTTTACATTCGATTTACGCCTCGCTTCATCGGTTCACCCTTTCAACTGTGCTTCTATCGTGACGCATCTGGTCAATTGGATACTTCACTTCGGCTTGTATTAGGAGTGCATTTTTCCTTGACCATTCCCAACTTCCGCGTGCATCCCTTCTCCAAGTCGCGTAGCATTTACCTTGGATCATTTTGTGGATCGGACGACGAATTTCACTGCCTACAGTGGGGATACTCCTTTTGTCCCTGCTGTATTGTTGTCGTGCGTACTTCGCCTAAAATGACAGGTAAACACGTTTTATATCAAGAGGAGATTACTTTGCTTCGATTCAACAGTTTCCTGCGATTCCCGACAGAAAGTGGTTCGCAAACGAAGCCTACAGTATGAGGAATTTTTCTTCGAAAATGGTTGTACATCTCCCTTTCGCCTGATAAGTCGTGGGTCGTCTGGTCCAGGGGTTACCAGCACTGCACTTCTTGTCGGTGTAATAATCTTTTTTTTTCATTTCGGCATCTGCACCAGACGAGGAAGTTGGTTCCGTCTAACGGCTCGCGGTGACTGGAGGAACCCGATGAATATTCATGAAACCTTGGACCGAGTGTCGGAATTTTCGTACATTACAACGTCGAAGTTACATATACATGTCCATGTTCTTCTCGACTGTACATTGGACCCGTTTACGACTTGTCCTTCACCGGAAGCTCCTTTCCCGTCGCGCTCTTGTACCCTTTTCTAATCGCGTCGGAGATCTGCTCATCCTTCGCCTGCTCCACCGCCGATTCGATGTTCTGCGGGCCTTTGTGCAAGATGTGTTCCTGGACGTAGTCGACGCCCTTGTCCAACATATCTAATGACATCGCCAGTGAGCACTCGGCAAAGAGCTGTGTCAAGCGAAAGTACGTACCCTCATTCTGCTCGCCCTTCTGTCCTCCCCCAAAGGAGTTGTTGATCTTCCCAATAAACCCGCCGCTGCTCGCCGTGGTGTTGGTGGGTGCGGCACCGGTGTGGGTGTTGTGAGAACCACCCTGCGCCTTGTTCATCTGCTCTTTCAGGAAATCCATTGCGATCGAGTAGGTTTTTTTGGGGGGTGAGGAATCGCGATAATGTTGTGGGCGTGGAGGTCGTGATTTAAGGCTGTGGGTGGCATCGAAAGACTTTATAGAGACAGGAGGGCACGCGTCATAGGCGTAGTCGTGCGTCATGGGTGGCATGGCTGCTGTGGCGGCATCCTCGTCATGCCAAGGCTTTCAGGATTACTTCCACTTGTCTGGTCATTTATCTGCACGGCGCCTAGGTCGAACTAAGGGACGTCAGTCCGAGTCCATATCCAGACGGCATGACGCACGGTAAGCGGCTGTAAGCACGCGACCGCTGGACGCCACTTTTGCGGCAGCTGTGGTAATTTCATCGACATCCAAGGCATAAACTGTTTGGTTTGATCGGATATGGTGTAACGGCTAACATTAGCGCCTCTCATAAAAATAGCTTGTCCAAGTGCGCGCTAGCTCGGGGTTCGATTCCCCGTATCCGAATTGTGACGAATAATAGCTTTAGTTTTGCGCCTGGTCGCTGATTCCTGTTATCTCTAACTGCATTACTTTTCCTTATTCGACAATGTGCCTCATCTACAGTTCACAGCTACCACATCGTTCAAGTTCGTGTCCTACTCACTGTGTCGTCTCAGCCTGGTTAACACGGTCTGCCACGTCGTTTTCTCTCATCGCACTGTTGACCGCAATCTTGTCCCTTATGGCCTCGTCTGCTCCCAATCAGTCATCCACGCCACGCCCACACTGTGGCGTTCCACGTTTATTTCCACAGAACGCTATGCTGTTTGATGAAGTCTCCACTTCATTTAAAGAACGAAGGCTGGTCCGCTACCTGGAGACAGTCCCCGGCGACGTTTAGTGTTTGTATTTCCTCAATGACGGCTATCAGTTTATTTCTGGTCGCCCAGTACTTACTACGTTTCCTTAATGTCAAGGACAGTCAGAGAACAACTCCGAATTTCTGAATCAAGTGTAACATCGCAAAAATGTAGTCTCTGTCACTGGAGGATTCGGATCGCAACTTTTTCATCAAATGAGAGCGCTGATGTTACCGTTTACACCATACCCGATACTGTATGGTTTTAGAAAGCTGTGATGCCCCGAACTCCCGCTACGATATCTGCCCAGCTTCGTTCAATACGGCCCTATGATGTGAGTCGGACCCACCCGATGTATCCCGAATCATACATACCATCGAGAAAGGAATCCACGCCTGCCGCATGCGGTCATGACTCTTAGTTATGGAACACTGACTGCTCGTCGTCTCCCACGTCTCATATTTGCGTTCTCTTAAGTAAAAACCGCCTTCGTGACCACAAAGCAGAACGGTTCTGAATAAAAAGAAATAGGTAGCATGATGGTCACTTGTACACACAGATCATGAGAGGCGCTAATGTTAGCCTTTACACCATATCCGATACATTGACCTGTAGGATGTGAACTCACGCACGGACCAGAAAGACAACTTCACCCGCGGCCGACTCGGCCTGCATTGCACGCATCTCTGCGCCGTGTCTCGAGCAACAACGTCAAGGATAACGCAGAAAGGAATGGCACACACGTCGACCGCATTACAGTGCCTTGTCGTCTCAGATTCTACGCTGGCAAGCACTACAGGTGCAGAGAACGAGGGATCTCTGGGTTCCTGGTTTGACGCACGACGTTGGTGGCTGAAAGTGAAACGCTAAAATTTTCCACCCAGCCAGCAAGAGTTCAGATACAGGAAATAGAACCCTGAGCTAGCGTGTAACTCCACAACTTCGGCTCGAATGAGAAGCGCTGATGTTACCATTTACACCATATCTGATATGAGGCTACAGAGCTTTAGCCTCTGAGGATGCCAGCTCCCGTCAAGATAGAAAGAGAAACACAATAAAGAGACGGTCGGGCAGTCCTGCACCTGACCCGTCTACGTTCCCGCCTACTTTGGGTGTGATGCATGGCCGCGGAGCAGAGCACGCTTCTGAATAAAAAAGAGGATAGTCGGTGGTGTAATGAATGAAGAGTTTGTCCTGGGCGGATAAGATGAGATTCGGATACGAGGAATTGAACCCCGAGCTAGCGCGCAACCCTGTTTATCTGCGCAATGAGAGCGCTGATGTTACCCTTTACACCATATCCGATACTTTCTTCACTCAACTTTTGGATGTGAACTCCCGTGCGGGCTAGAGAGACACGGATAGAGCCAGACCTTCATCTAACCCGGCTGACGCGGCAAGTACTTCACTCGTCCCGGCCTGGCCGAGTGTGCGACGTCTGGCCATCATCGGTGATGCGCCTCGACCTGGATGATAATGAACTCAAGACTGACATCTGTATCCCGTCGTACGAAGGTGCGACTTACATGTTTGTACAAACCGATCTTGTGCTTTCGATGATCTTGCCATGAGCGGAATACCACGACCTTGTAATGGAGGATACGCCATTCCATATGTCCTAGGAAGTCTGATTTTGATTCATACATACCGTGAACCGTCGGACCAAGGCCACGCCACTGCTCGTCGTCTTTAACGAGCACATGGTCGACTTGCAGAGCAGAGTATGGTTCTGAATAAAAAGTAAAAAGTTTCAACTCCCACCAGTTCGGATACAGGGAATTGAACCCTGAGCTAGCGCCCGACCGTTTTTTCTGTCAACGAGAGGCGCCAATGTTAGCCTTTAGACTATATCCGATACTTGCTTTGGGATGTAAGCTCTCTCGTGCACCAGAAAGATGATACTCGGCGTTGACCATGCATGACTTGGGAAGGACATCTGTAACCCAGCCCGTGGTCTCCCTTTATGCCAACTTGGTGTACACCAATGGACGAGAGCTGAGGAGTACACCAGTCGTGGTCAGAGGAGGAATGGGACCTGTGGTTCTCGTTGGGATTATACAATGCCTGCCATCATCGTCATGTCCATCGCGTCGTTGAAGAATTGATGAGTGTACACCTCTGTGAGAATTACACCGCGATGACAGCGCAGAAAGGAACGGTACCGGTAAGGAGAGGAGCAGGTCATTGCGGTGGAAGGTTGGTCGACAAGGTCGACTTCCTCCATGACCACAAAGCAGAGCACGATTCTGATTCTGGATAAAGAGCCTGAGTAAAAGCTTAAAGACCCTGGATTAAATCCGGATACGGGGAATCGAACCCCGAACTAGCGTGCAGATGTAGTTACCATGCTTATGAGAGGCGCTAGTGTTAGCCTTTACACCATATCCGATAAGTACTTACTCCAAACTTTGCTCTAGGATGCAAACTCCCGTGCGCCAGAGAGACGAAAGTGAGTCCTCAGTCACCCGCAGCCTGGCTCGGAAAGGATATCTACACCCCATCGCGGACTCCCTTCATGCAGAGAGGTGTACACCAAATCATAAATCTTGCGTGGAACCGGGCGGGATCGAGGCACTTGGTTTGGATATGTGCCGCATCCATCGAGAGGTGGCGGGCATCCCTTGTGAGCGCAAAATGGAATATAAACCAGCGTTACCAATAGGCAACGGCGGCAGGTCGTTCACCCGGATGCTGTGGCAAGTAGACGAGAGGTCATCGTGGTGGGAGGAAGACAAGGAAGGTTGATTCACCATTTGGTTTACAAACTTTGCAGGACGTAGACGAAAAAAATTGACAGGATCAGAATACCATGACCATTCGGATACGGGGAATCGAACCCCGAGCTAGCGCGCACAAGGCCTTATCTTCACCTCGACACATGAGAGGCGCTAATGTTAGCCGTTACACCATATCCGACAATACCTTCCAATGGTAGAAGCCTGGGCATGCGAACACACACCCCATAGTAGAACAGAGAGTCGTAAGATAATCATCATCAGAGTAAGCTAGGCAAAAAAGCAAGATACACGAGAAATAGATAATACTGGTACTCATACAGTGCAATGCGAGTGGTGTTTACAGATAGAAGAAATGCAAGGGGGGGGATTTCGAACTGAGGCTTCTGGACAATTCCATTCGTCCATCCCGAGCCTGCTATCCAGATATTGACAAAAGTATCACGACATGCGCGCAAAAGACAAGACATAAATAACCGGCCGCAGAGGTAGAATGATGAGCGACGTAACGGTCTTGACGAGCGTAGGTGGCGGTGGCGGCGGCGGGGGTGCCGTAGACGTCTCCTCCGGAATGGTATCCAAACGCTCCGCAGACGTCGAAAAGGAATGGAGCGAGTACTTGGGTGAAGCGGACGGCGGGTACTTGACGCGCCGCTGCGACGGGAAGAGGAACTCCAACAGCCAGGGCTTGCCGCCCGTCTCGAGGTGCATCGGCATGCGCTTCACCTTGCCCCTCAGCGCCTCCAGCGCCATTTCCAACTCGCGCATACGTCCTTCAGACTTTTCACATCTCCGTTCGTGCCGCCGCTGGTTTTTCTCCACGCCGTCAATGGCCTCGTCAACGTACTCGAAGACCTCCTCGTTGGCCTCCCTCAGACGCCGCTCAAACATCTCTATGCGCTCCTCCAGGCGATCGAATCTGTCTGGGACTTCGCGGTTGGTGGGAGGATAGTGGATGACATCATGGAGGGTCTCGACGCGTTGAGAGAGGCGGTCGAGGATGTGTGTCCATGGCCTGATACCAGTGGCGAGAACGAAGAGGTTGGTAGAGAACCACGAGAGGATATCGCGCCCGGCGATGAGGAGGAGGATGTAGCGAAGAAGGTATGCTCCAGCAAAAGGAGCCGCGGAGGAAAGGGCGAGGAGGAATAGCTCTATGCGTTGTAACTCGGTCTGAGCGAGGAGAGCCTGAGGGGATGATGGAGAAGGGGAGGCAACGTGAGGATGTTGCCGCATACGGGCGGCGTGGTACATGTTCCATGGCACTAATATAAAGGTTAGACATTGTTAACAGAGTATTACCCTCACGCACCTTCAATGATTTGGTGGAGGTAAAAGAGGAGAAAGAGGATATAGATGAGGTTCTTGATGAGATCTCCACCGGTCAGGAGGTTGCCTACAGGAGACAGCAACGCGATGACAACGGCAAAGTCGAATTGGTACCATGCACGGCTGGGAGACCTGGGTGTGTTTAACCGTGGTGGTGGTGCATTAGGAGGAGAAGTAGGCGCGGTCGCAGTCGAGTGGTCTTCGCTCGTCTCGGATGGAGTCTCATAATCCATTTCAGTCAACGACGGCTCTTGCTCCTCTTTCTCGTGGGACATGGTATGGGAAGAACGGGAGGAAAAGTCGGAATGAGCACGCTCCAGAACGTGCATTCGCCGGCGTAGAGAACCGTCAGAGCCCATTGAGCCAGGTGGAAACGAGGAGGTAATGTGGTGGATGGAGAAAGCTAGTTGCGCGTCATCCTACAGCGCGCTTCTCCATCGATGTGGGCTATGACGCGCATCTACTAGGAGGGCGGTCAACGCGTCTTGGTCGTCGTAGCGCATGGTGGTGAAAAGCATGGCATTCTGTGGCAGTGCTTGGTCTTCTTCGGGTGCGTCTTCTTCTGTTCGGATGCTGTTCGGGTCTTCTTCTTTGGTTCCTGGTGTCTCGCGTGTATAATAGCAGTTCAAATCAATGCATTTTTTGGCTAGTACACGGCAAGTACGGCTACAATTTACTACAAAAGTCTAAGCGAGAGGTACCTGAGCATTTGGTCAAGGCACGGCTCGCTAAAGTGCAATTTGGCGACCAAAACCCGTACCGTCAAAGTGCTCCGCTAAGGTGTTTGGGCTTCTCGGCCGAGATTCAAACCGAAATAGCTCGGTTACATCTACTACCTGCTGGCGAGTACAGCATTAGATCTCTCGCAGCTAGAATTAATAAAAAAAAAAGGAGTCTCGGTGGCTGATTTCGCTACTCCAAGGAGGGCGGGCAGGATACCAGGCAAACTCCATCTGTGCGCAAGGTCGGTTAAAGGCACACAGGCCCCAACATCCCATACCTGGTTCGCACAGACCCCGTCGCGGGCAGTGCGAGACTCACATCTGAGACTCGCACCGTGGTGTTCGCCCCAGCGCACACGGACAAGCTAGGGGGTATATTAGCTGAAATGATGCGAGTCACTGCGACGTACCGTGCTGCCTGAACGACTCGTAGCACTTAAGCTTGCGAGTCGAGGCAGGAGGAAGAGCACCTAAAGAAGAAGTGGATCAGACAGCGAGGAGTAAAATGGACTTATTGGAGATGCGGCGGCTGTTGAGGACAATCCTGAATCACAAATCAGTCAAACAGGACAAGAGTAACAAGCAAGAAGACTTACTCGAGAAAGAGCCCAATAGATAGCGACGACGAGAGGAGAATCGGACCAGAACAAGGCGATGACAAGAGGAGAATACGGTGAGGCATAGCGACAGCATAACGGGGAGAAGGAAAGGAGGGTGATGAGTTTGACTGGAATCCGACTGGTCTTTATACCTCTTCGCCATTAGAGTTTGATATATGAGGCAGTTGTCTGGACTCGACGTGACTCATGCGCAGTTCTGAGCGCTCCGTCGCATCAGAATAGGATGATGGGCTAAGTGGATTCTTGTGTGTGGCCAAAATATTGTTCTTCCAGAACTCACACTGTATCGATACATGCGCACTGTATGTACGATTCAAAAGAAATACAGATTATAGGACTACCTAGCACATGAAGTCGTGTAGAGCAAGAATACAAAAGAAGTTGTAGCCGCCTAGCCCGGAAGACTACCAGGGCGGTCCTAGTAAATGATGCGACGAATATTGCATATCACGGCAAGTACGTACCTCAACTTTGTGGATTCATACTGGAATAGCACGAATTGGGTGTCTGTACAACCGGAAAGTCAGCGAGAACTTGAATATCCAGTCGATAGAGCGAGGAATTTACCACCTGTCGAATGCGCCACAAAGAAATATCCAGACGGGGACCTGGTCAAGGCGTTAGTCAAGGCAACGATCAGGCGCCCAAAGAAGTCTTACACACGGGAATATTCCTCCGGCGGGGACCTGAATTCGGCGTCTGCGCAACGGTCAGTTTCTATTCCGCATTCTAACTTTCCCACTTACCGTCACCTTCCTCTCAGAAACAGCAGAATATCGTGGTGAGCACGTCGTTCGCTCCATCCTCGTCGACTGCTGAAATATTGTAGCCTCAGCATGTTCCTACTCCAAGTTGAACAGTGGTAAATCCTCCCTCGCGGTGTCCCAGTTCCCCGCTGAGGTTTCGTGAAGTCTTCTCGAGTCGCGACTTCAAGAGGACGCCAAGGTAAGCAAAAGAAACGTCTTGAAAGCGCGTATATTGACATTCTCCAGGTCGCTATAGCCGCTCAATTCGTCGAGAAACACGTTCAGAATCACATCAAGCCGGGAAAGGTGCACCAAGTTCTCCAGACAGCATGCTCCACAGTTCTGACAGTCCAAGGAGTCGTAGTCGCTCAATTTGTCGAGATTCGGGGTCGGAAATCAGAGGACGGACACCGTGGCGAGGGGAAAAAGGTGCGTGTCTAACTCCAACATCACTTCCATACCTGCCTTTTCATACCAGTCGGGGATATCATCAAGACGTCGACGCGCGACAAGCCAGAGCCATTCAATTCGTCGAGAACCGGGTTTAGATTTTGCAGAAGGAACGAATGGAACAGGTGCGTAGTCGTATACGGCACCATTACAGAAGAACTGACACATAGGGACCCACAGAAGAAGTCAAACATCAAGAGGAGCCGAGTCTCCATTAGGAGAAGGGACGAATTGAAGAGACGCGAGAGGCACGTCGTGATGGGGAGGAGCAAGAACACGCCGATCACAATGATCCCAATCGGGTATCTTGAACGGTTTGTCTCTTGCCATCACGTCGTCTGCCGTCAAAACTGATCTTTGGTAGTTACGACGCGTTGGCGCCTCCAAAATCAAGGCGGAATCGGCTTTATTTTCACTTCAGTACGCGGAGAACGGATCGTTGTGAACTAGAGCAGCGGGGACCGTCTCGCCGGCCAGGCTTGGATCCCAGGCGAAAAGTACGTTTTTCACGTTGTTTATTTCATCTGTTTCGAAGCTGATTTCACTCCAGATACGCGCCAAATGATTCTCTCGAAACGGTTAGTTTATCTTTCTTCAAACTCATGTATTTAGCTAAAGGAACTCAATTCAGACTGGCGGCGGTGGCTTCGCCACCGCGATTCTGCGCTGTTCAACACGATTAGTTGCCATGGTAACGAAGTGTTGGGCTAAGCAGCGTCTGCTGTCCTCGCCGGACCGGCTTCTGGTCCAGGTGAAAAGGTGCGCATTTTGGTTTCTTTTGGTGTTCAAGATCTAATGGGCTTTCAGCAGATATGATCTATTCGGACACGAAGTACGGTATGTTTCGCGCGCTGTATTTGTGGTATTCTGCCGCTTATAACTTTCCTTTAGACGGCGTGAGGCGGCTTCGCCGCCTCCGTAGTATAACTTCCCACACAAGAAACGCTGCAACGTTTAAAGACCACGCGATTCTGTGTCGACTCCAGCGTGGTTTGGCCTCGCCGGCCCGGCTTTTTTTCTGTGAAAATGGTGTGTATACTCCATTGAAATATCTCGTTGTATTCTGACCTAGTTTTATTAGTTCATCCGACTCGCTACCGTTAAATTTTCACACGATCCGCTTCCAACGGAGAATCTGCGCCGTTGATGGCGATCTGGATCTGGTGTCCTCCGGATTTATGAACGGATTGGGCCGTGTGGGCGGTGTAGTCGTCCAGGTACGTATTTTGCTCTTGCTGGATTCTGGTGCTAATTCTTTGGGATAGGCACGGGACATTCTATTCAACGCGATGCACATCAGCCCTTCCTTCGCCGCGATTACCCCGCCAGCTTTCTATTACACAGATACCGCCGTCGTTTGGCGAGCAGACGCCACACTTCGACTGCAGGCAGGACTATCCTCAATACCTGGCCCGAGGGATCGTTGTTGATGGGATGCACCATCATATCGCCCAACCATACGTCTCTCGCTCCAGTATCCGCCATGTTCTCGGCTTGACCATCTCAACTCGGTGGGATTCCTTGCCATTCCAGAATGGACCTACGCGGCTGCGCCTGCCCTTCGGATACTTACAGCCGTTGATCCCGATTTGGATCTCACGGACTTCGGCGTTATGGACGCTTTGGGACGCGTCAGTTACGAATTTGTCGTCAAGTACATTGGGACTTCCTACCTTGCTTCCAGAACTAACGACATGATTTAGCGCCTAGATATCAGTGGAGTCGCAGTGATCAGCGGCGCTACCGCCGCTGCGCTCGCGCTGCGAGCTTCTCACTGCTGGGATAACTACATCTACCGGAATATCAACGCCACACTTCGATTGAGGCTCGCCGCACTTGGATCCTGGTGTCCACGGATAGTCTTGCACGACATTTCTCGCTATCTTTGGCGTCTCTCTACCCTGTCACTCGTGACGCTCGCGTTGAACCTGTTCCCACAATTCAAAACCCTTCCAATTCCAACATGGACCCTACGACCATCAGCGCAGCGTGCGGCTAAACTCGCCATTGATGGCGATCTGGATCTCACGGCATTCGGATTTATTGACGCTTTCGGACGTCGTGGTGACCAATTTGTGGAGGTACGTGATTTTGCTTCTGGTTGGTTTTTTCGCTAATTTCGTGGGGACAGCGTCTGTGTAGTAATTTAATCGCAGTGAGCAGCGGCTCTACCGACGCTGTGGGCGCACTCCGAGCTACTCACTGCTGCGATAAGGACGGGCTTTGTACAACGGACGTCACTCTTGGACTGGAGTCCCCGACGTAGACTCCAGGAGTTATCTAGCCTTCGACAGTACGCGCACCCACCTCTTCTCGTCATATTCTCTCCTCACTACCAGCTCAACAGCTGTTACTTTCTCAACGCGACTAGAACCGTACACGGACCAAAGTCCTCGCGCCCAGGCTTCCCCTGCTTAATGATTACCCACTGATGGCGATTTGGATCTGACGGACCTCGGCTTTATGGACGCATTTGGACGTCCTGGTTACAACGCCGGTGTGGTACGTTACCACCTTACTTCCATTTTTCGCGCTAATTGATTGTGATAGTCTCTAGATATTACGACGGCCGCAGTGAGCAGCGGCGCTACCGCCGCTGCGCTCGCGTTGCGAGCTTCTCACTGCGGTGACACGATACATGGTTGTACTATTCTCTACGCCACACTTCCGTTCTGCGCTCGGACAACGGTGACGTTGGGGCTCTACTCATCCACGACGAGTAGACGTTCACCAAGGACATCGTGTATCTGTCCCAGGACCACGGCGATGTCGGACACGGCCCAAGTTTAGTTAGGTTCGTACCTCGTTATGTGAATCATTTTCTGGGAGCTAACTCGTTGGTAGCCCGTATCCACGGCGATTCGTTATGCCGTATCAACGCGTCCAGCGGCCTTCGCGTGGTGGGGATGGGTCTCAACTGGGAGCCCGAATTTGACGAGGCGAAGTTTGGAACGGAGAGCGCGGACTACGCCGCTATTTCGCTGGTAGACTAGCTTCACTACGGAGGATGGTCCGGGTTAGGTAAACCTAAAACATCACAAACACATACTTAA